>PVIU01008416.1:0-83422 GCA_004026605.1 Ondatra zibethicus
GGATGGAGATAGAGACAGAGACCCACATTCACATCAGAGCAATGGATTGAGCCCCCAAGGTGCAGGTGAAGAGCAGAAGGTGGGAGAAGATGAGTTAGGAAGTTAGGACCGTGAGGGGCTGGTCCACCTACTGAGACAGTGTGCCTGAACTAATGGGAGCTCACCAATCCACCTGGACTGGGACTGAATGAGCATATGAGGTCCTGGTTTTTAATCTTCTTTGTTAATGTTGATTTGTCAATGACTATCATTAAGAATTAACTTACCAAATATCACTTGAGCTTTGTGCTTTACTATTTCTACTGGGAGATACAGAAATATCACAAAGCATGGTGAAGGACTCAGCATCCAGCTACAATGACAAATCTAGCACACATAAAATTTAAGTGGAAACACTGTAGACACTGTTCATCTGCAGTGATAATGTTCCAGTGGCTTTCAGAACTGCGACCACCTACTGTTAATTAGCTGACTTATCTTAAAACCACTCTGCGGGACACAAGGGCAGTCATCCAAAACTGTAGGAGAGGACAACTTCCACAGGCCACTTGCAAGGTTCTGAAACTAAGACCTCCCACGCTGGCAAAGGGTTTAGTCTTTGGACCTATTCCATGCTCTACTTTTACTTCAACTTCACTGATCTAGGCTCGGTCACATCACAGTTCCTTTAGTCTGCTCTGACAGCTTAAAAATTTCCAGCCCTTTCCTTCAGCCACGGCTCTATGAATGTGCCATGTTTTCCTTCATGCAGTTCTACAGAACTGACCCTTGTTGATCGCTTTATCTCTTCCAACCTTAGTTTGCAGAAACAACTCTACTACACATAATCATCCTAAGGATTTTTATCCTTTTTTCTTCGTAAGAGATCAGATCATTACTTCATTGCATTTGTCCTTCCATTGTTGAACGTTGTTTCTAAAGTGGTTAACATTGACTTCATGTTGTACATTTTGGATATTTGTGTGTTCCTGTCACTCTCTACAGCTACAGAGATTGGTTGTGTATGTGTAGATTTTAATGCTTTTTAATTAGGATTTCTGCCAAGCAACTTTTATTGCTTATTCTTATCTACTATATTTAACAAAGAAATAGGATTAAGTTGCTGATCACTAAAGGTTGCTCTCTATGGGGGAATGATTACACTTACTAAATGCAGGGGGCATGTGTGCACACATGTGCACATGGTTTGAAGGCAGAAGTCAAGGGCAGATGTTCTCACTTTTCTTATAGAGATGGGTCTTGAACATACGTATTTATCTAAGATACCTGTCTAGCAAGCCCCAGGGATTCCATGTTTCTGCCTCCCGGGTGCTAGGATTGTAGGAGTCTGTACCATCACAGTCAGCTCTCTTGCCTCAGTACTGGAGTCTTACCATGAACCCTCATATTTGAGCTGCACATGCTAAGCCACCTGTCCAGACATGAGTCATTTGAAGTTTTATGTTCCCACATAGACATCCTTGTTAAATATTTTGTTTTTACTTTTAATTTTAAAAATAAAAAATTTGTTTTAATGTAGCATAATTTTCATTTTTTCTTATTTCCATAGGTAAAAAGATGGCTTATCAGAAGGTCAATGCAGATTTAAGAACCTCAGGAAACTCACATTACTTAGATAATGAAGACATCCAAGCCACTGCCCTTGACTTAGAGTGGGATATGGAGAAAGAACTGGAAGAGCCTGGCTTTGACCAGTTCCAACAAGATAATGCTGAGACTCAGAACTTGGGGCACTCAGAAACTTTAGACCTCCGTCTTGATTCCATTCAACCAGCCGCTTCACCCAAAGGAAGGTTCCAGAGACTTGAAGAAGAGCCTGACTATGTTACCCACTACACAAGATCGGCACCAAAGAGCAAACACTGCAACCTTTGCTACCTTTTACAAATAGTTTGCACAGCCACCATTTTATTTATTTTTGGAGTTCTAATAGGTTATTATGCACATATAAATTGCCCTTCTGATACCACACCATCAGGAACAAAAGACCTTCAGTTATACCAGGATATTCTCAAGACAATCAAAGCAGAGGACATTAAGAAAATTTTCAGGTAGGTGCAGACAAATGGATGTTGGGTGCATTGCCTGGGAAGTAAATCTCTGAAGAGAGATTGCACTGGAGGTATAAGCAAGTTTGTTAAGTGGTTGGATACAACTTATGCCAAGAATAGACACTTATGGAAGGACATGCATTTTCAGGTTTATGGCCCTGCAGTATAAATTTATGATGTAGTTCTATGAATTGATAGTAGTAACCATAACTACTATGGCAACTAAAAGACTCTAGCCTATGCATTTTCTCCCTTTGAGAAAGCCTGGTAGGCCATGTTGAGATGCAAAGATGGTTTGAAACAAGGGTAATAAAAACTAGGATATTTGTCCTCTGGTTACAAATGTGAATGGCACTACAATGTGCTTTATAGGATGAAATAACTATCATTAATTACTCAAGGGGGACTGGGGCTGTTGATAGCCTGCATTCTTCCCCTTTCGAGCAGCCACTCTCTGTTTCAATACGCTGGATTCCAACTATCAGACAGTCCAAAACGCTACGTTCCCGGCTGCACATGACTTAGTGGATAGCTATGAGACCAGAATGCATTGATTACTCAATCAAATTATAATAAGCCATTCTTATAGAGAGCTTAATCTGAGTTGTTAGGAACAACACCAATGTCATACATGTGACAATTGTGTTTGTTATTGGCTCACAGTTTACATGCATAATAAAATGGATGGAGAAGAAAAATTGGAAGTGTCTACTAAGAACTTAGGAGAAACAAGCAGCCCTTTTATCATTTATACATAGCTGGAGTCCAGCATTGCTGCCTTCCCAGGATGTTTGTTGTGGGTGACATTGATTTACAACTGCAGAGCTGCTGGCAAGTGAGCATGTCTAGTGATCTTCCTGGGAAAACTTACACGGAAGATGTATGATGCGTAGTAACGCTGATGAATTCTAATACACTCCCTGAACACATGTCTAAGTGACAGATGGGAATACTCTTCTTATGCACAGCTTGTCTGGTTTTCACTGCTGCTTAAGCATCCATGGAAGTGTAATTGGCAGGTGATAATGCTTTCTATGATATGTCCCGATGTAAACCTTCTGTATTGAATTGAGTTAAAAGTGTGTTTTATAAAGATCTACTGTGTCAGTTGTGGGTTGACCTATACATCAGGAAATTCCTTAAATATTTCAAGCAATGAGTATTTGATTATTTTATTTTATTTCATGAGTTGTGTAAGGTTTATGCACACATGTATCTGAAGGCCAGTATCTGGGGTCTTCCTTATTTGTTCTCCATCTTCTTTTTGAGACAGTGTCTGTCTCTCTTTGAAGCTGCTGTTATATATTCACCCAGTTGACCAGCATGCCATGGTGTCTTTCTGTTTTCTTCTTCCCAATACTGAGACTTCAGCTGTTACTCATAGCCTTGACTGGTTATTACATGGGTGATATGGAAAGAAATAACGTCTTTATAAATAAATAAAGGCTTGTACTTTACTGACCAAGATACCTCTCTAGCCAGCCCCTGAACAATAGATATTCAGTACTGGTCTGTTATTTCATCAGTAGTGAATAATGTGAAACTTTTCAGAAAATATGGAGGCAGCCCAGAATGAAGCCACCATTAAACCTAGAAAAATAACCTGGTGGAAACTGGACTTTTCTGCTTACACAATTGCAGGCAGGCTGCAACCTCAATTGGAGACAATAGCAGGTTAGTAGAGGGTGAGAAGCACAGCAACCCGGTTTGCTCCTGCCCCTCGGGGTCCTAGAAGATCCTCCAATAACTGAATCCAGAAGGATGCTGACTGGGAACCTGAGAAACTGCTTTTAAAAGTGTCAGAGGCTGAAACGGGAGGGAAGAAGGTCCTCATAAGTGGTGCCTCTGGCAGAGGGATGCGGTCTCTCAAATGGAACCAATAAAGTAGAAGACGTAAAGCTGCGTTACTTCACCAAGGCAACCAGGCTTCTGCAAGGGACCTGAAAATTAATTTCCTTTTTAACCTTAAGGAAATTGCTTTCTCCCCAAGCTACGTGTCAGTTTTCAGTTTATCAGCAAAATGTAGTGTGTAGACTCAAACCTATTTTTTTTCTTCACTTTGACTTAGTCAGAGTTAAGTCTGTATGAGGTCATGGGTGATTTCCTGTTTGATTTTATTTACTAACTAGGATACATAAATGTTTTCCTTCTTTGCACCTTATTAATTTTGTTTATTTTTCAGCACTGTAGATACGTTGAAAATCTTGCTAATATCCTTACTCCAAATAAACAACAAATGATAAAATTTTAAATATAACTAAGTAAAAGTACTATTTTCCCCACAATGGAATTTGAAGGTGCGTGGACTTTATTTTCTAACTAAATGAAATAAAATCAACTAAATATGAGATATCTAAAGTTAGCACCAACATACATATTTACAAGGGATTAGTTTATAGGAATATCCCATGGTAAGACACATATTCAATTGTGTTCTATACAATAACCATGGTTTTCTTATTCATATGGTTTTTTTAGATAATAGAGATTTTGCCCAAATATGTTTATACTAGCTATCTGAATAATATCCTGTCAGTCAATGGCAGCTTTTCCTCAAAAATATTGCTATTCCATTGATCAACATGTCTGGTCCTATGCCAGCACCATACTGTTTTTATTACTATAGATCTATAATACAATTTAAGATCAGGGATGTTGATACACACTAGTCTTTGATTATTCAGGATCTTGCTTACTATCTTGGGTTTTTGTGTTAACATAAGAAGCTGAAAAGTATCTTTTCAATCTCTGTGAAGAATTCTCCTAGAATATTGATGAAGATTGCACAGAACCTACAGATTGCTTTTGGTAGGATGGTCATTTCACTATATTAATCCTGAGTGTATATCTTAATTCAATAATTTTCTTGGGTTTTGACAATCCAGATACCATAAAATATAGGATGGAAGAGAAGTATGTACTCTAGATATGTCTCCTAATATTTTCACTTTGCATAAATATTAGGACAACATATACAAATGTTATAAATTATCAACCAAAAATCACCCATTCTAGTACCTTTTTAAAAAAATGCCTCTTACCTTTACCTATCAATCAAAAAATTGCATTGTGCCACAAATATTTTCTTGATAACTACTTTAGATGTATCTTCAATTAAATATACGTAGAAGAATGTTTCAGGTGAATGAATGTAAGTATATATAATCACACTAACATACTGCTTGGTGTTAAGTGCTGTAGGTGTAAGGAACTTTCTTAGGCCATTCCTCATAAAAGAACATTTAAGTTCTTCCAAACATTCTTAGAGATAAATGTTTGTATTTTTATTTAATTATTCTTTTCTCCACAAATGCCTGGAAGTAAATAACCACTTCAGAGAGTTTAATTTAGTTGTTTACTTTGTGATATAAAACTGCCTTGCAGAACCACCAGCCTTCTAGGTCTTCCTTACTGTTTGTTTCTGATAGACCAAAAATAAAGTTATATCATTTTTTCATGTGTTAATTAACTTCATTTGTATTTTTTTTGCTTACATGAACTACTTTTTAAAGAATCCACCTACCCTAGATTTTACAGGTTCAAAACAAAAGCATTATAATAGAAAAATAGAATGCAATAAATATAGCAATTGTCTGAGTTTATTTTGTAGATAACTTTTTTAAATTTTGGTTTTTGATTTTAATTTCATGCACATATGCTGTATTTAAATATTTTTCACACCTTTCTAGCCCTCCTCCACATCCCCCTATCAAAGACATGACCATCTTAATTATTATTGTTTTACACACATACACACACACACACACACACACACACACACACACACAGACACACACACACACCCCACCTATTAATTCCATTTCAGGTAGCTCATATGTTCATGTGTTTTGAGTTGACAACTTGTGACTGGATAACTTAGTAGGATAACTCATTTGGAGTGGAAGACTAATTCTCCCTCTTTTAGCAACTATTAAGTACATATAGATTTTTTTTTCATCTAAAGGGTAGGATTTTGTGAAATCTCCCCCATCCTTAGTAACATGTCATGGGTATTGTCATTGTGCTTGCCTTCTTTAGTTAACCATATTCTTGAGTTTCTGTGTGCTCAGTTTGCCTGGCACATGTAATACTATCTCACAGCAGAGGCCCTGGTCCTCTGGCTCTCACAGTCTTTCTCCTTCTCTTCTCCAGTGTTCCCTGAATCTTAGGTGTAGTAGGGATTGTGTTGTCGATGTATCAATTTGGATTGGATACCCCACAGTAAATTGTTCTCTACATTTTGACCAGCTGTGGATTTCTATAATTATCTGTCTGCTTTAAAAAGAAAATAATTTTTTGAAGGGTGAAAGCTACACATATCTGTGAGTATAGTAGAAGTATCTAGAAGGCAGTTAGAATGCAGTTAGGAACAACTACAGCAATTTGGAAACAGGGCAATAGTAAGTTCTCAAAGGCTGTTGACTTTATCAGCCATAGGTAGATAGTTAGGTTTATAATAATAAACCTATTTCCTATTGAGTGGGCCCTATGTACTATTAGCCATCAGTTGATTTCTCCTGGATATAAGTGCAACTATCATACCCTCAGGAGATCTTGCCGTGCTGGTCATTGTTGTAGTTTGTTACAGGGTGGGGTATTGATAGATGTTTCTCCCTTGACAGCTGACACGAGAACTCCCGATCCTATGAGAGCTAGTTCTCAGGGAGGAGGCTTCCAGGCCAGCCCACTCAATTCTTTCACGTCTTATTTCGCAAGTGTGTTCAGTAAGCAGTTCTTCCCTTCTAGTTTTCAGAAGTGACTGAGGGCAGAAAATAACCTACAGTGTTTGGGAGTTTTCCGTGCTTCCCTGATCAATAACTTGAAGAGAGGATTCCATGCCTGGCACTTTTCTGTTGTTGCTGTTGTTTGTTTGTTTTAGATAGCCTATGTATCTTGAAGGAAACATTGCCACCTCAAGTACCATAACTTCTTTTAAATATATATGCTTGTGTACATGTATATATGAGGATATATGTGTGTGTATATATATGTGTGTGTGTGTGTGTGTGTGTGTGTGTGTGTTTACACATATGCTTACATATGTATGCATTTTAGGCAACTCGGTTTTCTGTGACTTTTCAAACATTCCTGATGTTATTTTCCTTCCTTCCTTCCTTTGTTTCTGCATTGGCCCCTCCTAAATCCCCAGTCTACCCAGCTTTCATCCATTTTGCTCTCTGTAGAGCCTTGCCCTGCTCTCATTCCTGTAGATGCATTTTGTTACCAAATGCACTGTAAGTTTATCAAATGTAACAACAAGATAAAGCTCTCTAGCAATTTGTGTCATTTAAATATGTACACTTCTTGAAGTGTTTTAATTTATTATCTGCCTTGATACAGTGAGTTAGACATGCGTGAAGTTACACTATGAAATCATCTTTATGTATGTAAAGTATTTTCATCCTTAGGAATTAACTCTTCAAAAACCTTTAAAAGTATTTTAAGTACTTTCAACATTGTGGTGATTATTGAGAGCCTGCACAGAAACATAACCAATTGTGGCATTTCAGAAATAGTAATATTCTAGTAATTATTTTATTTAATATGAAAAATGGAAGCTGATTCTCAAATCCCATTTGTATTTGATATTTTGAAATGTATTTTCAAAGATCATCTTCTTCCCTCTCACTTACTCTTCCTTCTTTCTTAAAAGAAGTATTTTGTGTATATAGTATGGGTTTCTACCTGGGGGCTCACTGTTCGGAGGCCACAAGATGACATCAGATCCCCCAGAACAGAGGTTCAGTGGGTAGAGAACCACCCAGCAGGAACTGGGATTAGAGCTTGGATTGTTTTAACTACTGCATTGTTTCTCTACCTTTTATCTTCCTTCTTTGTTCAATTCTTTTCATTCTCTTTTACTTTGCTTTAGCAACTAATTTATTTTATTATTATGTGTATGAGATAATACTCTGTACCAGGTAAAACCTACTTAGAACATTTTAGTTAGGTGTCTGTGATTTAAGGACATTACCCGAGGCATGACAAATGGGCAACATACTTAAATTCCTTTGCTTTTCTCTTTCTCCTGTACCCATGAATCACAGCACTTGGCACCATTGTTTCAAACTTCTTAGAGTTCTCTTAGTTCCACACATTAGCAGATCTTACTTCATAGTCAGAGGGACAGAGGGGAGTTCCTCCAGTCGTATTCTAACGGGGTTTCTATGCTAGATCACATGATGAGAACTAGCGTAATTGAAATTATCTGGATGAGTCTATCTTTTCTAGAAAGATGAATATCTTTGCCAGAGTATCTATCTGCAACACTGACAGGTGACCATACTCTAAGAAGCCCCCAGTGTTAGTAGCCTGGCTTTGGTTTGAATTTCCATTTTGTGATCTTTCAAATTTGATCACCTTAAAGGAGGCTGTGTAGGTTCAAGATATCTAGGAGAGAATATGGTTTTGTTTTATTCCTCTTCTAATTTCTTCCTTCTCTGTCCACAGGTAACAAAATGTAAAGAGCTCTGCTGCCTTGTTGTCCCTTTATTCAGCCCACCTTCAAGCTTTCTTCTTATATAATATCACTGTCTTTCCTGTGCTCAGTTCCCACACCTGCCATTCATCATTCCCACCTCTTTCTATTCTAAATCTATTCTTTTCTTCAACAAGAAATGATGTTGCTCCAGAATATTGAAAACTATATATCTTCACCTAAAAATGAAAGCAGAAAAATCCTTCATGAACACCGTAGGTTAATGTCTACATGAACACCGTGGGTTGATGTCTACATGAACCCCGTGGGTTAATGTCTACATGAACCCCGTGGGTTACTGTCTACATGAACACCGTGGGTTAATGTCTACATGAACACCGTGGGTTAATGTCTACATTATCAAAGAGCTAGATAGAGTTTGGCGTTAGTGGCATTCTTGTTCTCTCACCAACAGAATCTGTCATATCTGTTGCATCTGTTCTCCTGTCTTTTATACCAAAGCCATTCCTGCTGTTGTTCGCTACTGCCATCCTCAACCCAGAACTGTCTCTCTACTTCCTGGTTTTAGTCATTGCATAATTGTTCTGGCTGATTCTTCTTCACCATTCTCATTCTGTTCCTTTTCCTTTTTTCTTTTTACATCTTGCATTAGAGAAGGCGATAGCATGAACGTTGGGGCAAATGGAGAAAGCATAAAGGCACTGCTATTTTAATTAAAGAAAAATGTGTAAACATATAGCCAGTGTCATAAGTCAAACTACGCAAATGATGACTGAATTCAGAAGAAAAAGAAATGATGTTTTCTTAAGGAAGTAATTAGATATTCTACCATTGTGATCTCCACATTACAATTATACATTGTCTTAAATTCAATCATAAAAGGAATGCATAGGATATGAGAATTTAATTATGCAGAGAACCTCCTTACTCTGAACTTTAGATAAAGCATTGCTTAACTTAGAATTGCTTAAAGTCATGAAGAAAGACATTACTATTTTTTAACTGATTGAATACGACTCACGGATATATGAGAGTTAAAGTCCTACCTCCTTTTCAGGTAAATGAGGATTATTGAAAATAGAGGTTTTGCCTGCAATGCCCTCCACTTGCTCAAATACTAGCTGCTTAGAATGTATGGTTCAGCTACCAGCTCTATCATAGCTCTTTGATGTCACATAAGTTGTGTGTCTTTTTTCGTCTCTCTATCCCTGCAACTCTATGCACGTCAAGTACTTAGGAGTGTACTACTTTCCATAGTGGAGGGAAAACAAGAATTTGACAAATCGAGTAGTACTAGACAGGAGTTCAATAAAACTTTCATTAAAGAGCATAGAGCCAGCACATGGTTGACCTTGATAAACCTTATTTTCCTGTGCATTATCATTTCACTTGATGGAAAATAAAATGACACTCTGATTACTCATGTTCCTTAGTGAAATTTTAAATGAAGACCATTTGTATATGAACAAATAATCTATTGATTTTTACATATTTAATGCACATATTAACAGCTTGTGCCCAATATTAATTTTTAAGTTGGAAGGCTTTGTTTTTATTACATAAACATCAATATGAAGTTCTAATACAGTCCAGCTGAGATTCAGGGAAGTGACCAGTTTTTACTGGCATTCTGTTTTATCTTGAAGTATCACTTTATTTCTGCCCCCTCCTCTTCCTTTTCCTTCTTTTTCTCTTTCTCCTTCCCCTTTCTCTCTTTGTCCTTCTCCTTCTTCTTCCTCTTCTACTTCTTTTCCTGTGTCTCTTTACTTCACTCTACTGACTCCCTCAAGTCCTACTGTATAACACAAAAGAACCTAGAATTTGCTGTGTCCAACAGGCTGGCCTCAAACTTGTGATCTTCCTGTCCCTGCAACCTGAGTGTTGGAAATCTATATGTACACCATACTGGTGCTTTACTGACAGTGAGATATTTCTATCTGATTCATCAAGGTCTCTAGACTGACTCAGAAGTTTGTCCTGGGATTTGTTTAACTTTAATGTAGTCACATGTTTTTGTTCTTTTTCTTATGAATTGATTATAATATGCTCTTATTTCCATTCACCATCTTATCTTATTCAATTCAAAACAGAAACAAAATGAGTCAGGTGTAATAACAGGAGATAAAAGAATCATTTCCTCAATGAACTTGCATATCGGCTTCTTGCTGGTTTGCCTGACTCTCTAGCACCCCCACTGTAAACGTGTTGGTAATGACAACAGTAACTGGAGTAAAGTGGAGGCTCAACAAGTGGAGGTTGGTTGGCAATGGTGTATACATTTTTCTCTTTAAGAGCTAAGGAAATCAAGATTCAAATGTCAGGCATAGTCATGTGAAAGTTAAAATTTGAAAGTCCAAAGCTGCAGAAATCAAAGAAGATACTTGAAATTTTCTTCCAAAGACACCAATTCAATAATCTCAGAAAGATGCTTTACAGGTAACAAAGTAATGCATATTTAAAATAGATTATATAACATTTATCAAAGCAAACTAAATATTTATCATATTCACTGAAAATTTCCAACAGGTCTTTCTAGATGGGACAGAAAGTAAATTTGGCAGGTAGTTCAAGTTCACAAAGTAAATGAAGGAAACATCAAACACACACACACACACACACACACACACACATGCACACACACATACTCATACACACACATTCTCCCACACATGCACACACACACACATACACACACACATGCACACACACACCATACACACACTTACAACTCTTGTTGATTTTGTTAATCCGGAGAACTCAGGATAAATCTACTGATTTAAGGAACTTAAATAAAATAGTATAATTTAACTGAATTAAAAAATCCTGTATAATTTTATAATAATTTAAACTATCTCACCTTAGGAATAAACTGAATAATGATGCTGAATATGTTATGCTCTTTGAAGAGTAATTCTTCACAAATGTAGTCTAGCTTTTGAGAAAGTGATTAAGAGAAAAGGTGAATTTAAGGCCAGTCTACCAGCATTGGACATTCCTATCAAAACTGAATTTTTTTTAAAGTTAGCATTTGTAGCTTAATTGTAAAGCTCTTGGCTAGCATCATAAAGCCTTATGTTGAATTCTTAGTACTAAAATAAATGTTGGTAATTACCTTTATGTCACTAATTAGTGCATTTTTGGAACTTATTTTAATGTAGAACTACTCAAAATGTACAAAGATACAATTTTAAATTACATTATACTGCATCTACCAAATTTTTCAATATTTTACTTAAGGCAATCATTTTCTCCAGCATATTCAATTCATAGCATCAACATGAAGTCAATTGCCCAAGCAAAATTATACTTTCCAAATTTACAAAGTAGCATTCTTATCTAAAAAGAAGATTGACGTTTACTTCCTTTGCACTATAACTGGACAAATATATTAAATTTTCTATGTCTGATTTGGGAAACCAGTTTCTGCCTTCACTAGCTGATTGTGTGCTGTGTCTGGGTCCTTTACAGATGAACTGCAATTCTATTGCTTAAAAACTGCCTTCTTGTGCAACACGATGCAGTGATGAATTAAATCCAAATGAGCCTCATATTCACAGTGCCGTTAGATAGAACTCATCCCTTGCGGAACTTTTTATTATCTAATACAAGGCAAGCTAATGTCTTCCCCTCATGGCTCACTTCTCAGAAGGGTGTGCAGCTCAGCACAAGAAATAAAGAAAACTATGATTTGGGATCAAATTGTCTTCTTATAAACTCTCAAAACCACTGAGAGGACTTTAACATGTCCCCAAATATGCAAGTCAAATTTTGCTAGAATAAGAAATAAAGGGAACTATTTCATTCTTTAGAGTATATTTCTGTCTGTGATAGAAGCAAACTCAAGTGAACCATTTTCTTTGAACAGAAATGTGTGCAGGTGGATTTTACTCTCAATAAAAATAAAATAAGTGTAGGCGTTTTCTCGCTTTTTCTTCTCTGGGTTCATCATATTAACTCTATTCTGTGGGGAACAACTTGTTAGATCAGCTTGTACCAATATTGTAGTTCAAGCTGCTGCATAGATCTAAAGCTCTAATTTATTAACTTGATAACTTTTCTAATTCAATAAAACACCAGCTATTCCCTTGTAACTACCCAAGGCATATCTAGATTGCATATTTTAATTTAACTTTATATTTCAAAATGTATCTTGCCACTGCATATGGGCACATGGTAACAGTGGACAAACGTTTCCTGTATTTCACTAGGACAGTCCATATACAGCCTATAGAGTTTTCTGTCATAGGCTATTAATTCCGGCTCCCTGGACTCTTTGTTCCATGCTCATTGAGAAAAGCCCTTCCCGGATTTCTCTGTGCTCTCTTGCTCAATGTTATTTTGTATAATACATTGTCCAGATCTAACACTCCCCTCTCTGATTTTGAAAATAGCACCTAAATTCCTATATAATGTTCAATTTTCATAATGTATGAATATACAATACCATGAATTAAGAAAAGTCAATATGCTTCTCAATATAGCAAACTAGAGCAGAGGTGAAAGCAGTTCAAAACGACACTCTTCTGTGAGGAATATATCTTCCTAACTTAAGCATTTGCATTGTTCTTCTTAAAATTGCTTTGCTTTTATTTCTGTGTAGGAGTGTTCACCTGCAGGGGTCTGTGCACTGCTGTGCACAGTGCCCACAGGGCCAGAGGACAGCACCTTCGAGCTAAAGTTCCAGTTGGCTTTAACTACAATGCTAGGAACCAAACCTGGGTTCTCTGCAAAGGTAGCAAGCCTTTAAACCATTTTACCTCTAACTCTCTATGCCTCATATCCTACCCACTAAGTTATTTCTCCAGACCCAATTGTTTTTAATAAATATTCCTGTTAAAAATAACACTTGGTAGGATACTGATACACGTCTTATTTGGGTGCCTCTTAAAACTGTTGCACTTATTCCGCTAGAGTTGAGTCTCAGGGTCTAAGCGGTGAGTATGGGGAAGATTCTTAGTTGTTGTTATCATTGTTTATTTTATTTTTTTTGTAAGAAGTCATCAGCCATTCACCATTGAAGGATTCTCACTGACCATCACCTTGTAAGCTTTGTCTTGATCTGTCTCCCAGCCCAGGGTTCTTTGAAATTTCTCCCTTCTTCTGTTATTCTCTTTGCTGAAATAATATCCTGTTATGTGTAAAATATAGAATGCAAAAGGAATACATCCCATGACATCTTAGATCTTACGAGAATTATTTTTACTTATAAATAATTGCATAATGAAGCACTGAGCATGAAATACTGTAGAGGAGAAGGTTGTGCAAAGAGGTGGGGCTTTTCAGAAGTGTGCCCTGAATGGCCCAAAATAAATGGATACATGGCTGAGTGGTTTGACTTTCAGAAATGATACACACAAGTGTGGAGGGAAGAAATAGCAAAGAGAAATCAATGTGACTGGTAAGGATGTATTCTTTAGAAGCGATACATTTGTAAGAAGATTAAGTCTTTGGAGTAAGTTGAAATAATTTCAAGGATGATTTGGACATGAGGTTGTAAGAAGTAGGTAAAAGCTCACAAAGTGCTGCAAGAAGGAATCCTGGAGACTAGACATGCGCTTTCAGAAGATAACTCAATTGTAAACAGAGACAGTCTGGGAAAAGGGTCAGATGACCCCTATCTGTCAAATATGCCGTCGGCCCACAAAGTGGTGGTGTGCTTGTGAATAAGTGGACATCTAGCTATTAACCTAAGGACCATGATTCCTATAAATGGCATTCAAATTACATCAAAACTTCCTGCACAACCTGAAATAACACAAGTTTCCATGCTTTGAGATTCCCATGTCCCTATTAGTTTTGTGTACAATGATTTGTCAAGATCTGTGAAAGGCTTGAGGTTTTATAACACTGTTAACATACGATAGCCTGCTTTGATTGCATGAATATCAGCGGAGGACCTGAAACTTTGGTGGCAAGACCAACATAGTGGATTTCTGCTTAACAAACTTGGCAGCATTTATTCATGAGTAATTTGATCCCCATTTCATGCAAGGTTATTAAAGATGGCTTGGTGACACCCAAAGGCATTAGGAATAGGACTTTGAGACCAGGGATACCTCTCCCACCCATGTCCCCATACCTTTTTATTTCTTTTTTCTCTGGATTGAAAGTATGACTTTCTGTTCTACTCAAGGCAACTGATGAATTCATCTGTTCAAGGGTGTCCACTTTTCCTGGAGGAAATGCTATTGTTATCTTCCAAGTCTGTCTTCTGCTTGCACATTTTTGAGCATCCCGATCAAGGCCTCTCTGGGTCTTTGAGGTATGCAGAAAAGGGTGGCAGCATCTCAGTAAGTCATTCCCCATCTGCACACCCTAAGTGGCACTTCATGTGCATAAGCCTTGTTGAGTTAAGAGAGTGTAGCTTTCAGAGGACCATGGTCTGAACTCCGGTTTCAAGAAACCTAATGAGAGACCACAGACAGAGGTGGCAGCTGGATACTCAGACTTCAGTGATACACAAAGAGCCCTCATGGGGAAGGCCTGAATCTCAAAGGAGGCCTACAAAAGCACATGCGTGTGGCAGTGTAATTTCTCCCTTTGCCTGAAGCATCATAGCAAACATAACTGATAAACCAAAGCTAGTATGTGGAGGGGAATAAAGAATTCAAGGGTGTCTCAGGGTCAGGGTCTGGGATAAAAGGTGGATATGTGGTTTTTCCGTAAATCGCTGATTTATTCCAACATGATATTTTAGGGCTATATGAATTGAATGAATTTATCATATAAAGTATGCACTGCTTTTTAAACACAGTGTGTATGGTTCTCTCTGTGAGTTATATGCTTACTTTTGTTACATTCTTTTTACACTGAAAATCAAATAGCTAGTTGTGGTGTAAGATACTCCAATGAGGATGAAAAGGCTTAGGACAGATAGAAGTTCTAGGAAAAGTTCTAAATCCTAAACCATAGTCATGATGGTCCATCAATACATTGACATTCTGCCCTGCCCAGATCAAAACCTGATGCCTAAAGTTCAAATGGTATGAGTTTTATTTGTTATTTTAGTAACTTTTTTCATTTATTTTATATACCAACCAGATTCCCGCACTCCTCACTTCCCAAACCCTCTCCTTTCCCATCTAACCTCCTCCCCATCTACTCCTTCTCCATCTCCGAGGGCTGGGGTTGGGGAGATAGAGGGATGGAAACTAGAGAATAGGGTGAGCTGGGCTGGGCTGGGTGCTGGGGGTGGGTTGGCAGCAACATGGAGTGGGGAGTAACAAAAGTAACATCTTGATGCGAAGCATTTTGGAGTTAGGGAGAAACCTGGTGCCAGAGAAACCCCCAGTATTCCACCAGGATAACCCCAACCAAGGCTCCTAGCAATGATAAAGAGGGTTCCTGAACTGGCCATCTACTGTAAGCAGATTGGTGACTTCCCTAATTGCCATCTGGAATGCTCTATGCAGTAACTGATAGAAGCAGAGGCAGAGATCCACAGACAAGCACTGTGCTGAGCTCAGAGAGTCTTGCGGAAGAAAGGGAGGAGGGGTCATACCAGTGCATGGGGATCGGGTGTGTGTGGGGGTTCAGGTCATAATAGGAGAACCCATGTAGACAGCTGAACTGAGATCACAGGAGCTCATGGACCTGGAACCAACAGTCAGGAAGCCTGAATGATACCCATGTAGGCCCTCTGCATGTATGTTACAATCCTGTAGCCTGGTCTCCCAGTAAGGCTTCTAACAGGGAGATCAGGAGCTGTCCCTGACTTTTAGCTTTGGTAACTTGTTTCCCATGTTGGATTATCTGAAACCACCAGGGGAGGAGCTCGGTCCTGCCTCAACTTGATGTGCCATGCTTTGCTCAAGCCCATTGGAGGCCTGCCCCTTTCTCAGGGGGGTGACTTTTAAAAAGTGTATATCTATATTTCTCATGGAAGATTTAGATCGTAGTATTAGATCCAGAAAGGAGGAGAGATGGAGGAGTATAGGAAGAGGAACAATAATCAGGATATAATGTATGAGAAAAAATATTTTCAATAAAAAGAAACTCTATAAATAGAAACAATGAAAAACTGACTAAGTCAACTTACATGTTGGTGATACAATTTACTTTATTTGTTGGTGATACAATTCAGCTTACATGTTGGTGATACAATTCACCTTGGCTAATTCAGTACCAAAGAACAGGAGATTTCATTTTCTTGTTTTCATTTGTTTGTTTGTTTGTTTGGAGCAGTTACATTGATTAGCTAATCCGAATCCAGTCTTTTATCATAAACTAAAATGGATTTTTAAATCGTTGGATATAGAAATGAAGAGTATATAGAACTCATGTATATTGGCAGGATTCCTACCAGTGTGTCACAGCCTCTCACTCCAATTAAATGTATTTAAACACATTTATAAACTTGATTTTAAGTGAAATCAAGACACTCTGTTTTGTGGCGTTGTCGTTGTTGTTGACAAAAAAGTAGCAGTACTCTCAATACTATCACACAGTAGCTGTGATAGAACCCACACACATACATATATATATATAGTACTTGAATTGTGTTTTAGAAGCAACTACCTAGTTTGCTATCGTACTGTATTGTACTGTACCTTCAGGTAAGAAGGGGAGTTAAGGTTTGAGGGGAAGGGGGTGTATGTGCCTGGTCTTACACAAAGAACACACAGACTCTTGGGTTTTACTTCTTTGTTATTTAATATCCATCTTAAGGAGTTTATACTTGCTTTGTCTCCTAGACACTAAGAGGTTAACTAGAGTTCTTTAACTGATTAGTGCCATGGTTTTGCGGAGCACATAGTAATATAAACAGGTTTATTTTTAGTTGTTCAAATGAAAAAAAATTTACGTCATAAATAAAACTCTAAATATTTGTCAGTGACAGATAGTATGCTTATTTCGATGGTATTTTGAGGCCAAGTCTGTAGGGCTAAAAGTGGGGCCTTTTAGGCAGCAAGTCTAAACTCCTGCATTTTGTTGGGCTAAAAATGACCCATTTTGAAGGCATTTTCTGGGTCTATGGATTGGAAGACTCAAGATCTTTACAGCAGGGGGAGGTGAACAAATGTATTTTCTTCCTGCAGAAGTGACTAGCTTATTTTCCCCCTGTCAAGTCCTATTTAAGGCCATCAACATTCTGAGACATTAGTCTCCTCCTAGGCCCCACAGTGGCCAAAGATGAACCACAGAGCTGAAACAAAGCACTTGACTTTTGTGTGTCATTAATGAATATGCTACTAGTACTTGGATAAATTCAAATAGATAAATAAATAAATAAAGCATAAAGATAAAATAAAATGATCCCATGAAAAGTAATGAGTTATTAGTTTCTATCACCAAATGATGTGGTTGAATGTGAACAGCATGCAGGGGAAATTGCATTAGAAATTCATTTTCAAAAGCAGTAAGTTGTGAATAAAACACTCAACATGGTACATTCTGGCTACACAGGAGAACACAATTGCTCAGTTGAGAGTCTCTTGTGTTCAATACTCTATAATGCCCAAATCAAAGTTTTTAATAAATTATAAAAATGCATGTTATCCAAATCTGCAGCCAGGTTCTGGCTCAGCAAGCACTGTCAGCAAGGATTACAGGCCAGTGCCTTTTCTGCTCTAACGATGCCATGATGGATGGAGAACGGCACCGGTTGCCCATTTATCTCCCATGATTACTGCTCTGAGCATATTGATTCTTTCTGAGGCTTCTTAGACTCAAGGCTGCCGTGCAGGTAGAGACACCATCAGTTTTATACAGTGTGCTCTTAATATGCTCCAATTTTCACCTCTTTAGATAAGATGTGCTAGTCAATAACTAGCAATAAATTAAATTTTTTTACTTATTCTAAGGTAACACCTGAGAATTTTCACCATTATAATACAGTCATGTGCTGCACAAGGAGATTTCTGCTAACAATAGACTATACATACCATGGTGGTCCCCTGAGTCTGCACTACTCATTAGTAGTGAAACTATGACAGTATATGTAAGTCTGAGCTGTCATGGTCATGGTCACACACCAGTGAAATCACCTAAGGGTGGATTTACCCAGAGGTATGCTGTGATTCAGTATATTCTGTATACTCAACAAATATACAGAAATATAAATTATAAAAAGTCACTACTAAATAATCAAAAACCCCTAAATTGTATTCCCCATTTATTTAGTGGCTATTATTGAAGCTGTGCCTGCCATAATATTGGGTAACAGAAAATTTAAAGGTACATGAGTGGAATGCTTGTCTTAAAAATATCTCAAAATATTAGGAAAAACGTGGGAAGATATTTAATTAGATGATAAAACTGAATATGGTGTGAGATATGATCAACAATTAGGAAACACTTAGTAACACTTATTAGGAAGATTCGAAATAACAGACAGAGACACACATGCAGGTGAAAAAACTTGAATGAGATTTGAATGAGCCTCTCAGAAAAAGAGGTAAAATTGTAAGACATTCAGGTACGTGCTTATTTGGAACAAGTAAATGGCCTTTGATTCTGGGAGGCTGGACTGTAGCACCTGAGGAGGAGGACTTTGGGACAAGGTGTGTAGTTGGAGGGAGACCCAGACAAAAGAGAAGCGCAGCGGAAGTCCAGGGGGAGAAGGAGCCACGGAGATACAGGCTGAAGTTAAAACACACGTCTTTCCATGCCATCTTAAAGCTTTTGGTTCATTTGTAACCTTAAGATTGAGGAATGCCTTAGGGAGAAACATTTTGGAAGAACAGAAAAAGCAGGACAGGTATTAAGAGAGAACCCTGACAGGAAGAGCTGTGGTGACGGTTCCAGTTCCGTTCCTTAGACTGCTGTGAGAGGAATGAGAACAAACCTCATGGAATGGGAAGCCAGCCTGTGGCTTTCAGGAGTCCTTTAGAGATAGCGCTTGTGGTGTGTGCTGCCTCTGCAGAAGTCAAGAAAGATCCTTGTCTTCCTGACTGAATTAAACTAAAGATGGCAGTAGGTCAAATGATTTTTCGTCCTTCCTAAAATAAGATAACAATTATTTTCTTGTTGCCTATCTTAAGCAAAGCCCACTGTGATACACCATGATGTGATTAAAACAGTATTTAACACATTAGTTGGGCATTAAACCATTAAAATTGTATTTAAGAATCTTCTGAAGGTATGGATTTCTAAATAGAGTGTGAAGAAGCATGGTCTTGTGCATTTAGCCCTTTATTCATTTGGGACTTGCAACGAAAGCCAAGGGCTTGGTCTCATAAAGAAGACCGCGTGTTGCCTTCTAAGCCGGTGTTCCTGCAGCTCTAACTGAAATGACAAGAGTGAAAGCCATTAAAGAGCAACACTGGAATCGATCAGAGATAATGAAATTGCATTGGCCCAAGTATTAATCAATTTTAATAATTGTGTGTTACAACGAATTTTGCAGTAAAGGGCTGTTATTTTCAATTCTGCACACTTACACTCTGACCACATCGTTGTCACACAACTGAAAAGCATAGCTATATTCAACACCTGTGTTATAATCCACTTCATTCATTTGCTTTCTCTCTGCAAATTTGTATAAACTCCAAGTTGGCTAATTGGTTATTGAAACCATTTAAATGAACTCTTTCTTTCTTGCTATATAGATATAACCTTTAAAAGCCTGTCTTCAAATAGAGCAAGACTAATTGAGGATAATAAAAAATCAATACTGGAACAAATGGTGTCTTGATTCATCAGCTTTTCACAAAGCTATAAATTGATTCAATAAAATAATCATAAATCAAATCACAGACAGATCTGTTTTCTCTTATAGTTCTGTGCTTTTTATGCTTTTTCAAATGGTATCTTACATTTTCCTGAAACTTTTAAAGTAATCAACACCCAGTTTAAGTAAGTTTTTTTCTCTTCTCCTCCCTGAAGAAATATAGTAAAAATGAGTCTGTTCACACAGCATAAAGGAATGGGGATTGTTCCTTTACTGATGTAGGTTTGCCCACATGACTAAAAAGGTCTGAAGACTTAGTGTGTGTTGGTTAAGTCATAATGCTAGCTACTTACATAGGGGGCATCTGATAATTCAGACTCGTTAGCCCCAGGTGTAACTGAGAAGGTGCCCAACTTCCTGCTTCAAAGTTTGAGCTTACTCTACCATTGCCTTGGCTACCTGCTGGCTTGTAAAGTGGAGGATAAGAAATCTCATCACCGGATCATGGAACAAAATAATTAAAGAGACATATAGGAACAAATTTTAATTATGTCTCTGATTAAAGATGTATTTTGATCATATTTACCCCCACCAGCTCTTCCCAGACCAACCCATATCCCTAGCCACATTTTTTCTGTCCTTTAAAAAGAATATTGAAAAAATTGTTTTCATACAGCATACGATGTTCATGCTTTTTCCCTTTCCCAACTCCTCACAGATTTTTTCCTCCTCTCTACTCATCCAACTCCATGCCTTTCTCTTTAAAGAAAAAATTAAAAAATCAAGAAACAAAGACAAAACAACAGTATAAAAAGAGACAAGAAATCACAGACACACATACAAAAAAAACATTAAAACAACAAAACAAGAAAGTGAAATATGGACCCAAAAGACCAATAGGACAAAAAAAAATGCCCAAACTTTATGAGACAAAATATCTATCAAAGTACCATTGAGTTGATCGTCTTCTTTTTTTTTTTTTTTTTTTTTTGCCTTGCCAGTGAATGCCAGTTGCAGAGAACTGCGTGCTTAGAGGGGGGAAACCCTTCCAAACTTCTACAAAATAATATTTGCTGTCCAGATATTTTTTAAAACAATCTTTTTTTTGTATTTTGCATACCCGTCTTAGTTCCATCTCCCTCCCTCCTCCCACTCCCAACATTCCTCTGACCCCATCCTGCATCGACCCCTCAGAGAGGGTGAGTCCTCCCATGAGGAACCATCAAAGTCTGAGACATCACTTTGAGGCAGGACCAAGGCCCTCCCACATGCATCTAGACCTAGCAAGGTATCCCTCCATAGGTAATGTGCTATAAAAAGCCAATATATGCACTAGGGATAATCAGATTTTCTTGAACATGGCTATTCCACCTGAACATAGTTAAGTTACCAGGGACTGAACTCTAAAAGGTCATTACCCCTTTCTCTCTCCAGAGGTAATAATTGCTACACAACTAGGGGTGGAATTATATGACCAACTCCCACTCCCAAACCGGAGTTTGGACATGCTGTCACAATCACTGTGATTCATTTGTGCTCACGTGTGTGTCTTCCCTGCTGCGGCCTGATAGTTCCATGTAGTCATACACTGCTTCTGACTCTTACACTTTCTGTCCGTCTCTCCTACAGTGATCCCTGAAACTTAAGAAGGGTGTGTGGCCTATATTTCCCTTTAGAGTTGGTATACATTCGCCCCTTAGGGCTGATCATTCTGAAAACATTACACTTTCATTCTTGGGCATGTGTATGTATGTGGCAGAGAACGTTCCGAGTTTAAGGGGCCAGAGAAAAATAACTCAGGAATCCTACACTAACACTTTGTGAAAGGAAAGTAAGTACCTATTGCTCTTTTGGGTTGAGGCCAGGGTGCTCCAATTTTCAATTAAAATATCAAACCTCAATGTGGTATGTAGTACATATCTGTTACCCTGGCAATGAGAACCTTGCATTGCTTCAAAAATAAATAGCAAAACACTAAGTTTAATCCACATCCCTGGTTTATCTACACTTTGGGGCTAAAGGCTTCTACCATTTTAATATAATCTGTTACTTGTGTACCCTTCCTACTCGGGATTTGCTTCCATTGAACATCATCAGGACGAGAAACACCCAGACTCAACACTGGCATTTTTGTGACTACCTACTGGCTACTGGTGACTGACTGCACAGTTTATCTTTTATACTTTTTCAGAAATTATCTAATTATTGGAAAGGACTCTGGGGTTTCAAGAGACATATGGGGTCAAGGTCCTCCTCCTGTGTTTCTTGACTGCTAACTGTCAGGAAGATACTTTGCACTTTCTTTTCTTACCCCTGCAGTGTTAACACAATTCCAGTGGTTGAAACAATAAGAATAAAATAATTACACCTTCCTGAGTTGGTGTGGAATCTAATGGAACTTTATAGAACAGAAGTCCCAGAGAAGAAAGGGGTGGGGCACATTTGTGAATCCTTCTTTCACAGGATTTCCGTTTGACACAATTATTCCCTGAAACACCAAGCAAAGTTGTGTTTATGATTGCTTGGGGATGGGAGAGAAGCACATTCTATACACAGATTGATTTCCACTTGCTCATTGCAATCAACAGAAAGAAGAAAATATGATGGGTTGACTTTTGCAGTGGGGAAATTTGGAGGCATGAAACTGAATTATGCCCCATGATCCTACCCGATGGTGAAGACACCATTAGTTTTGACTTAGGTCTTGTTTACGTTAAAACTTCTTGAGGTAAGGGGGAAATCAGAATGCATTAAGCATATCTTCCTAAATGCTTGTGAGTATGTGGAATAAGTCATCAACGTTAAATATATGCAAAATTTGGCAAAAGTGCTCCCAGGAGGAAACTCTGAGTGCTGCTACCTGCCTGCCGCCGCAATAGCAATGCAGGAAGAAGTCAAGCGGTTGGGCTACCTGTTTTGATTTAGCCTGCCTTGCCTGGAACTTTCTGAAAACCACTTTTCCTTTTGTTCTCCACCTTCTCTGCCTCTTCCTCTCTACCACATTTTGATTTTTCCAGTACCAGTTACAAAAAGAAAAAGAAAAAAACAGATATGACCTTAATCTCAATGTTTATTGCTAGAACAAAATATCACAGACTGGGAAATTTAGAAATGGTATCCCTGTATTTCTACTGGTTGTGGATAATAACAAATCTGTGGCAAAGGAGAGAATCTCACCAAGGTTTTTTAATGTATCATTTCATGGCTGAAGGTAGAAAGATGTGTGTGTGTGTGTGTGTGTGTGTGTGTGTGTGTGTGTGTGTGTGTGTGAGAGAGAGAGAGAGAGAGAGAGAGAGAGAGAGAGAGAGAGAGAGAACAGACCACTCCTCTAACATACTTCTACAATAACAGACGCATATTGTCAGTATCATCATCAATCCATTCTTAAAGACAGAGTTCTAACTGTATAACTACCTTTTAGAGGTTCCCCTCTTACCATTGTTACAATGGTATATAAACTTCAGCAGAAGTCCTGGATAATCCAACCATAGCAGATATCCAAGTGGCTGTGCCAAACGTTCGTCTATGGAAATTAATGCAATACATGCTTTTAAAATTTCAAAGAATTTAATGTGTTTTCACCACAAACAGAGAAATAATAGTGAATACAGATAAACTTGATATAAGCATTATATAATTACCAAACTATGTCCAGTTTTATGTTTTTATATGTCAGTTTAGTGAGCAGGAATGATGAAAATATTGCCATGCCTGCCAAATCCACATGGTGAGCTGCAGCCAAAGTCTGCATTACAGTGGCCCTGTCTCAAAATCTGAAAGATAGAAGTCATTTAGTAAAGCTCTTAAAGAAATAAGGGGAACTTGCTGGGAAATGAAGGTATACACCTTTAATCCCATCATGTGAGTGACAGAGGTAGGCAGATATCTGTGTTTGATGCCTTGTAACAAAGAAAATTCCATGATAGGCAGGGTGAAAAGAAAAGAAAAGAAAAGATGAAAAGAGAAAAGAAGAGAAGAGGATACAAGATGAGATGAGAAAGAAGAAAATAACCCACCACAAGGGGAAAAAAAAGAAACACAGAAACTTGAAATAGAGAGGTTTTTTGTTATCATAATTGCTTAGACTTTGGAAATATGCTGATACCTAATGCAGCTCAACCCACGTGTTAAAACTTGCAAAAACTGGTGATGCTCCTAGATGTTAGGGTGGTGGTCTTAAGCCATGATGCCTGTCATTCAGTATCTTAAGTTCCTGTTGCTTGCTAACATGTGTGCCCATGTTAGTGCTTCAGAAAACTGTATAAGTAAAAACTTGACAATGTTCTCAACAATTTCAATATTACATACTAATTTCCTGAGGAATGCCCAAATTTCTAATCCTGGCTTTGGCCATGGCACCTAATTCTATTTGCTTCTTTGTCTTTCAGCTGTGCCTCACAGTGAGATGACCTTTAGCTGCCCAGATGCGTCAACTGTTCACTGTCTCTTTGTCCCCATGTTAAATTGTCATCCCAACTCAAATACTGAGAGGCATTCACCATTGGGCAATTAAAATATGGGCATTTTAAATAAAGAATTGATTAATTTTACTTAAATCTAATACTAACCTATGCCTGCTGGTTCTAAGATTTCATAACAGAATGAAGCTCTAAGACTCATTGCTCTTTTAATATAAGAATATTGGGGAAGCTTATGCAATGGGTTCAACAGAAAAGTGATTGAACTAATCTGGAGAGTGGGTGATAGTGACTTAGCTTTGGGAGGTGTAAGTAGAGGCAGTAAAGAAGAGCTTGGATTCAGCACATATTCCAATGTTAGCAAGTTTATCTGCTAGATGTTTGATGTGAGATGAAAGAAATAAATGAAAATATGGCTCCACTGAAGGCCAACTGGCTAAAAGAATAAAACTCTTATTCACTTATAAAAAATCAAAAAGCATAGTATTCACAGACTCAAAATCTAGAACCTGATGAATGTGAGATCACCCTATCCGCTTGATACTCAAGAATATATGTTGAATCTATAGCTCTGCAGAGTATGTAGTTCAGAATTGCCAATGTATTGGCAATTTACAGCCCTTCAGTTCATTGAGATTAGGAAAGAAGTCAGTACAAACAGAATGATCTGATGCAAGAACTGACTAGGGTTTTAAGCACCACACAGCATTCATTGCAGTGGAACAATCGAAAGAGACAGTGAAGCAACTAGTCTGGTAGGAGAAAAATAGGTGGCAAAAGTCAAGGGGAACATCTCATTAATCTTAATCAAAATGCCCATGATATGAGTGACAGAGTCAACTGACTAATGGATTGAATGTTCGATTTCTTTTACCTTAAGCTTAAAACTCAATGTGAGTTGTTCTTGTTAAAACATGCAGTGTATTTCCTGTCTCATCAGCATTGCAAACTGTCCATTTGCCTTCAAGTGCCGTATATAAGTGTTTAAAAGCTCAGAAATGGACAACAGCTCCTGCAGTGATCATACATATTTGGTCTGTTTTGTGATTGCTACCCATAGTCCCTCAGACGACCCTGACATCTAAGTAGCATTTCACCCCAAACTACATTAGAAAGCTGTTCATGAAAAAATGCAGTAGCGGACAAATCCAATCTTCCCTTTTAGTAGCTCATAATAAAACTTGCGAAGATTCAGGGTAAGGGACATTGAATGGAATTTCAGATTTTTCCTCCCTGTTCTTACATTCTCATATGCCACGTGCAGCCTAGGTGAGACCACAAATGCCTGCCTAGGGTTTTCATCCTGGCTCCCATATAACTGACTTTAAAATGCTTTAAATTTCTTCAGAAAAAGAAATTATACTTCAGTTTATACAAATTAATATTTACATAAGTTTGTAAATATTTTATTTCAAACTATAAGACATAAAATGTTGCTTACATGTTTTTGAAAATGAATTTTGTTCAGAAATTATGTTAAAATCCTTCAACAATTTAAAATTGGTATGGTCATAAGCTACACAGTTGTGGTAGAGAGTAATTTTCCCCACTAATGAGTTAATTCTAGGTTAACAAAGAGAATTCTAAAAGAATATCATCATTTCCTACAAGAGGTACACACTTGCCAAGGAAATGACAAATCATTGTGTTGGAAAGGTGACTGAGAGCACATATTTCCATATACAGTAATGGAAAAATCCTTGAATTTCCTTTGCCAGTATCTCCAAGTTCTTCTCAAGGAATTATACAACCCACAAACACATGAATACAAAATTTTAGATCAAGTCTGTGTACGTAGCCAACACTGTACTCATGAAAGCAGGGATTTGCTACATTGGGCTTATTTATTGTTAACAACAGAACTTAATAAGTTAAACAGTAATGAGTCAAAAAGAAAATTACGTATCTCAAAATGTAAATTTAGTTAACAAGAGCCCCATGTGCAGAGCTGAGAAGGTTGATGTTGGGTGTTGAGGTAATTCAGATACCCAGCTCTCAAGTCAAAGCTGGAAATAGTGATTCATATCTATAATCTGTATTGAGTATGGGTTAGGGTGGTAGGAGAGAGACAAGAAATGCCTGGGGTCACTGCCCAGCTGATCTTTTCAAGTTGGTGATCTCCAGATTAAGTGAAAAACCTTGTCTCCAAAATAAGATAAAGAGCTACTGGAGAACCTCTTGCCTCTAGCTCACATGTGCACACCTGTGTTGCGCATATGAACATTACACACATATACAACACATGTGCTTGGGGAACAGTTTTCGGAATTTGAGTAAGCATTGGCTCTAGGGAGAAATATTAAGATGACAAACTTCTGTATATGTGTTGCTTCTATTGGTTGATGAATAAAGCTGTTTAGATGGACAGGCAAAATATAGGTAGGCAGGAAGTCCAAACAAGGATACAGGGAGAGAGAAGGTGGAGTTAGGGAGATACCAGGTAGTCACCCAAGAACAGAGATGTCAACAGCAGCCTAAGGAGAAAGGTGCCAGAAAAGAGGTAATGCATTGGCCATGAGGCAATACATAGATCATTAGAAATGGGTTAATTTATAAGTAGAGCTAGCCAATAAGAAGTCTAAGCCAATAGTCAAACAATTATATTTACTATATTGGCCTCGGTGTGATTATTTCATAAACAGTAGAAGGGACTGGAGGTGGAGAGAAAGTGGTCCAGGAGGACCGCCTGATGGAGAAAAATCTCCATCTACAGTAAACTGTTTGGAGAGGCAGAGTTCAAGCATAAGGGAGAATAGAACAGTGCTGCTGAAAAACAGGATGGTGGATGAAAAGCACATTTTCGGGTTCCCTAATCACAGTGAACCAACTCTTAGGATGAAAAGCAGCAGAATAAGGTGAATCACAGTGGTAGGACCTGCAAAAAGGAAAAGCCTAAGATCTAAAGAGGTCAAAGTGACACAGTTTCACTCCCAGATAACAGAGAGTCTGAAGAAACACAGGCATTAGAAGATCAGGGAAGAGACCCACTTAGGTGTGGATCTTAGAAATTGACTCTGTCATAGGGAAAGCAGGGGGTTCCAAGGCATCATCTGGTGAGGTTTGGCATCAACATGTCTAGTGTAAATATCTGTGCTCCTACTTAACAAGAACTTTACAGCTTAGTAGTGATGATCTTTGATTTTAGCCATGAAGAATGGGTTAAAGTTACATTGAAGATGCAGATGGCAGCTGAGGTACTGGTTGGGGACATGATTAGGCATGTTCATGAGAGGGACCAAGAGAAAGAACCATGTCAGCTTGTTCTTTTTTAAACATCTTATTACTGACATTATGATGCATGGCTTCATCAACTTCCCTGAAGAGAATAGTAATAGAGTTTCTTTTTGTGTGTCTTCCTGAGTAGGCTAAATGAGAATTTCTCTGTAGTAAGGCTATTTTTAAAAATATAACCAAATTATTAAAAGTCTGTTATCAATTAAAGATCTCACTGATATAGGTCAACACTTGTTAGCAGATTCCTCTTTTTTGAAGAGACCAATATGACTGCCAGTGCTGGTAGTGATAGGCCATGATGATGCCGTGATTGCATAAATCCACACTAGAACACAAACAAGGATGTTTAGTTACAGTGATTCATCACATCAGCTTTATGATATTTAAAGGAATTCTTGAGGGTTGAATATTATTTGTAAAGCAAGATTCACTGTTGGTGGACAAATGTCAATGCTCACTTACAAAAGTCACTTTGTAAACTGCAACCCAGATTGTGCTAAGAGTAGGAAATGATGAAAATCATTGAAATGTACTTTGTAATAGGACAAGACTGCTGAAGATCTCTGTCATAAAGTTTAATCATCCTTTTGGTCTGGAGATATAGCATAGTACACTTCTGTAGCACTTATGAAGACCTGAGTTCAATCCCAAATCATCTTGGATTTGTAAAAGTCTTATAAATTTAAGAAAATTAACTTTCATTTGTAGTAGGAGGAGTGGGGGGCCCTTTGTTCTGTCCCAACTGCCCAGCTAGCTTACACCCGAAATAATCACACAGAAACTGTATTCATTTAAACACTGCCTCGTCCATTAGTTTTAGCCTCTTATTGGCTAACTCTCACATCTTGATCTAACCAATTTCTAATAATCTGTATGTCACCACAAGGTTATGGCTTACCAGGAAAGATTCAGCATGTCTGACCTGGCAGCTTCATGGTGGCTCTCTGTCTGCCTTCTTCCTCCCAGCATTCAGTTCTCTCTACTCCGCCTACCTAAGTGCTGCCCTATCAAAAGGCCAAGGCAGTTTCTTTATTCAACCAATGAAAGCAACACATAGACAGAAGAACCTCCTACACCATTCATTCGAAATATTTTTTTCCATAAAGGACAATAGTAAAAATGAATAAATATATAAAATAAAAGATATCATCAATAGTCCTACTGCAATCACTGTATTGATGTCATACTTATAGTTAGACTAATCAGGTTCTTTAGATACATAGAGATTATATTCTGCATAGATAGGTAATCTTTAACCATTTCAAAGAACTGTAGAATATGGCATTCAAATAACAGGATTCTATTAGCATGAGACATGATTGCTCCTGGCAACACTGATCTATTTTCGAGAGAACGTTGGGCACCGAAGACACTGCACTTGGAGCTTGTTTTTTTCTTGGTAAAACATGGCCTTTGGGCAAAGAACTACTCATGCCTCGACCACTGACAAATGCAGTGTCTGGACTAGATAAGCAGGATTCAAGAAAAAAGACTGCCAAACCTTTCCAAGACAGAGTAAGAGAGTTCTGAAATTTTCCTGCCTCTGCAAATGGTCTGTCAGTTACTCTAGGCCTTAGCCAAAGTTTGGTTGCTCCAAAGTTGCAACTGAGATTTGCGTGATTGCCCATGTAGCCAGTTATCTCTGTCATTTATTGCACCTTTTGGAAGTTGTTTGATTGTACTTCCTGTTCACTCAAATAATATTATTTCCTTCTTCAGATTGTTGATGAGGTTGAAGACTAGAAAGTTGTATTACTTTTCTCTCATGACTTAGCCAAGCCATTTCTAATATAAGACTTAGACTACCTTAGGATAGGATAACTATTGAGGCATTTAGCATGTGTTTCTTTCTTGATATTGCTTATGCTGGTTTTAAATCTAATTTTTATACTTGATATTTGTTCTTATTGTATATAGTTTTGTATTAGGCTTAGAACTCTTTTATTTAAACAAAAGGGGGAGATGCTGTGGGAACTCCTTCAGCCTTTAAGATACTGGCTCACTTTGGGCATGGTCACATGTACTATATGTATGGATGTAAAAGCATGCATGGCTCCTTGGCTGCTGAATTTGGTTCCTGTTCCCCATTCATGCAGAGGACTTCTTTCTGATCTGTGAGTCTACCCCAAGTAAATAAATGTTTATTATACTCCATTAAGGGCTAGTATAGGACAATTTTATTATTACCAACAACAATGTCTGGCAGTAAGGAAAAGTTCCATACCTGAAGGGTTCAGCTGGGTATAAATAGTGAAAGGAGTTTCAGAATTCACAAATGAGCAATAAGCAAGTGGCAGAAAAGCAGAAAAAACTGATATACCGAGATACAATAAAAAGAGTAATTAGGCATATTGCCATAATATCTATCCTAGAAGACAAAGGCCACAAGTGAATGGATGCTGAAAAGAAACAATGCAGGCCCAGGAAATGTGCTAGAAATCAAGAACCAAAGTTTCTGCCTCAAAACCTTTGGAATCATATTGGTATTGAATCCAGACTTTTTATAATTTTAGACTGCCATGTCATGTGGATTTATGACAAAATGCATTTGTGGGCATTAGTTCCAAGTAAATAACAAAGTAAGTTAATATTTCTTAATCCAGAACATCTCCTTTGATCAAATTAGTAGTTCAAAAAACTGAAATATAGTCATGAAACCAGTTTTGTGTAAAGAGTTTTACAAAAACTCTTTAGTTTTCTTAGTAGTTTTAGATTTTATATGCATAAATTGGGATTATACATTATGTTTACATTTTGTTTCTATAAGTATTGCACAGGATGAGTAGCAACTAAAGGCAACTCAGGTTTAGAAGAGTATTTTTTAAAGTTTTTTTAAATATGTGAAATTCAGTTTTCTTTCTGCTTTCCTATTTTTAATAAATATTTTAAAAGGTTATATTTAGTTGTGTTGTTCTGCCATTAAAAGTTTTTTCTCTCTAATTTCTGTGTACTGGTACATTAAAAACAAAACAAATCTTATAATCAAGGCTATTTGATAAGAATGTCTCTTGGTGGAAATTGGATTTCACAAAAACTATTTTAAATAAACATTTGTAACTCATAAAGTATGCAAATAGGAAGAAATAAAATTGCAGTCAGAAAAATTCAAATAATTGAAATCATTGTACCTTTTTCTTGTTTAAAATTTATCCCAGTTTTGAAAATAGTAAAAAATAGAATTTGATATTGGCTATTTATTTAATATCTAACAACATGATGTGCTGTGAGAAAGAAGCTTGGGCTGTTTTCTATTTTATTATGTGTTTTATGAAAATATTTCCCTTCCCTTTTTATATACTCGAATTGATCATTCATAGAAATGTAAAAGCCTCTATTATCAGATAGAGATGGGAATGTGCAATCATAAGCTTACAAGAGGTAATTTATTTCTTATGCCTTTGCTATTCAAACAGATAGTTCTCCATCTATATTCCTTCAAATGATATATAGATGTGATTAATGTACCTTCCTTTAACATCATCTTATATTTCATTATTCATATTCAGAAAGTTTATTCAAATTTTAACCTAATGCATTCTTTCTGTAATTTTAATTCATTACCTCTAATCCCATTTTAAGTTGAAACAAAGAGTAGATGCTATCATCAAATTATATCTGTTCTCATATTTGAAGATTGCATTGGCTTTCAACTTCCATTTCTTTACAGTGAAAAACATTTCTTTTAAACATTGCATATTGCAAATTGCTTTCATGCCCTTTGTAGTTGGGTCAAAAGCAGAACAAAAAATGAAAAAGGGAGTAACAAGAATAAAACTAGTGAAATCAATCACTTAGTGAAGTAGTGATGATGAGCACGCATATGAATAAATTAAATGGCATAGATTAGACCCATAGTCTGTCAGGAGGGGTGTAGCAGAAATTATATGGATACGCAAACTGCATTTCATATGCCAGGCAAAGCTTGTGCTTTTGACCCTCAATAACCATCCTGGCTTTCTATAGAAAATATATTAATGTAAAAATAAATCAATATTACCATGAAAATATAATTAAAGGAAGTTATCTTGAATTCTCCTTAGGCAAACTAAGTGACTATGTAAGGAAGAACTCTTACTAACTGTAAAAGTATGCAATCATTTCAAGGAAAAATAGAATGTGACCTGGGGCTAACTTTTCATATCATTCTATTTTATTTTCTCTGGATTTTTTTAAAGAAAGATATAAAGCAGTTTCCTTTTTGAATCAGCATACCATGCTCTTACAAGGCAGAATTGATTCTACATTCCACTTCATACAATTTATACAGCTGTGTAATGGGAAGAAGAAACAGAAAAAGACATCAGCAGCCCATAGGTCACTGTTCATTCATTGAAGGTGAAGGAGGAAGCTTTAAAAAGATTCTAATTTGTGACTGACCACACACTAGGAACTGGGTGTTAAGACATAAATCTATCAATGTATGGCATGCACCCCACACAAACATACATGTTCAACTTGGCATAAATATCTCTATTACTCACATATAGAAATTATATTTATGTGTATATATGTGTGTGTTTGTGTGCACGTGTGTGTGCGCCAAGTTGAGTGTGTGTGTGTGTGTGATGCAAGTGATGCAGAATCAACAACAATTCTTTTTACACTGAGAAAGCAGGAAGAGTAAGCAGGATTGTTTCCCTGCATGGTCCACAGAGAGCTGCTTCCAGCCCCAGTTGTCCCTATGGTTGTTAGTAAATTTCTCCTGCTCAGGGCACAGAGGGAACGCTGTGGGCAGTTAGTTTCAGTCATTTCCCCCCAGGAACTTTAGGGAATCCCTTAGAGTTTGGGCATCAGTTGTCTTCAGTGTTGATCTTGAACTTGGCTTCTGTGTTTTCAGATTTCCTGTAACTTTTAAGATTTCTTTTTACATCACAGCCTATTGCTTCTTTACAGCATACAAGATTACATTTTCTACAACATAGTTTTTCATTTTCTTACTGGTAATAAATGTCTTTGTTTTCAAAAACACCCCCCATTTTATTCACTACTTTCTTCTCTTATTGGATGTATTACTTTATTGTGCATATCAAATTTTGTTTAATATTTCTAAACACAATTTTGTATTGATTCTTTGGGAATTTCACATCATACACCCTAACCCCACTCATCTCCCCATCCCTCCATATCCACCCCTCACCCTTGTAGCATCCCGCCCTAAGGAAAATGTAAAATGAAATAATAAAAATAAAATAAAAATAAAAGATAATAAGAAAATTAATGACAAAACAAACATAAAAACCACTTTGCACCTCCTTCGTTCTCATCTCTTCATTGCTTCTTCCTTCCTCTTTGCGGCACTGGGAGCTGCTGTGTCTCATGCAATAGACCCTTTTGTTCAAACAGCTTTGCTTGCAAATGTTCGTTGTGTGATGTACTGTTGGTCAGGTTCCAGCCCTTGGCTTTTGGTACACCATCAATACTGGACCCTCACCGAATCTCCTCTTAGGCATCCTGCAGTTGCCCCAATCCTGGATAAATCCTGCTACAGCCAAACAGCTCCTTCACGAACTCCAGCGGTTACAGATGGGGTAGGTGTTGGGAGTGTCCACTCCAAGCCCTGGTGTGTGCCTGGGTGGTAGGTGAGTTTGTCAGGCCTGGCCCCTGGGACTACGCCCTTCAGGTAAGGGGTCAGAGCCAGCTCTCCCAGGCCCATGGTGAGGAGTGGGATCAGCGTTCCCAAATGTGGGGGTAACATTTTTGGTAAATAAAAAGTTACTTATTTATGTCAAAAACTTTAAATAAATTCTTGATTAATTATCATTAAAAATTAAAATACCTTGACAAAGTCAACTTACAGCTAGAAAGATTATCTGGGCTCAAGTTTTGGTATTCCTTTCTCTGCTTTCTTGGTTATGCAAATCATGTGCTTGTGGGCAAAGAACTTGTTATCTGGGATGCACTTTGAAATGAAGCTGCTTCTCTGATAGCATCCAGGAATCACACAGTGTAAGTGAGAATGGGTGAGGAAAAAGAAAGACTTTTTTCAGAGCACATCCCCAGTGACCTCCTTCTTCTACTTCCAAAAGTTTCTGCCACCTCTTATAGTATTATGTATCCATCAATAAATAAACCAACTGACTAGGATAAAGTCCTCACGATCCAATCAATCACTCCCCATAGGGCCCAAATCTGAATGTCAGTGCACTGGAAACCAAGCCATTAAGAGCATTTCAGATCCTAACCATATCAGTAGGTTACCTTCTGAGCTAACCATTTTAACAGAGTTTGAGCTTGGTGACCAAGAGATAAAATACAATGAACATAAGTTGCCTATATGCATGCATTCAGTATCAAAAACATAACTGTAAGGAAAACAGAAGCTAAACTTAATGATTTGTTCAATTCTTGATTAATTTGATGACTACTTAAATATCGAATAATATTATTACTTTGATATAATATAGTATTTAGCTTTATTGTTATTATTGTAAAAATCCACACTTCCTACTAATTTTGGATAATTTTTTTTCTGGCAGCAGTAGCTAATATTTGCTTTATATTCACAATACTTAAAGTTTTGCAATATATTTTAGAACATTCTTCCTACAAGTTCAAAGGATTTTGCAGTTTCTGAAGTGAATATTAATGGAAACTCTTACTTAAAAATTTCAGACATGTCTTTTGAATCAAGCACAGACTGACTGTTGCAGACATGGAAATGGTTTTTACATGTTTTGTAGCATACAGATTAGATTAATGTAATTCTGTGTTTTCACCTTATTCTGAATTCTCCTTGTAGAAACATGACATGCTGTATTTGGTTATAAGTAGTATTCATAATCCTTGTTGGATAGTGAGAAATCTTCCCAGTTGAACTGTTCTTGCCAGCTTAATACTATAAATTGTCTTGAATTTTGCATTTCATCTGTGTGTATCTGTTGAATCCTAAATAACCACCCTAGAGAAACAAATTAGATTCCACTAAAATTGGCTTCAGGAGTTGTTAGATTGTGAAGCATCCCTTTGGTCTACTTAGTAACCAAGTAAGTTGAATAGGTTGAAGGAAGCAACAGACATGCCACGTTACTCTGCTGCACAGTTTTCATAGAAAAATGAATGAACAATCCAAATTTAGTTTATATGTTTTTGTGTGAGATCTCCCTGACCCACACTCTAGTGTGGCAGCCAATGTAACTGATCACCTAAAACAATGAAGAATGGAGAACTAGGGAAGTTTATGCACAACAGAGGAACTGAGACTCAGAGTATATATGCACCATATATACGAACAATGTGTCCTGTGTGGAAAAAATTTCCAGAATGATTGACCTCAAACATTTGAGGCAAATTTAAAAGATGAATGAAAAAGACTCAGACTTATCATGTCCCTTCATTATGTATTTTATTGTATCTACTGTCATCATGTGATGTGTGCTAAGGATTTCTGTGTTTGCTTTGTGAGCAGTGCTCCTTTGTTCATGGAGTGCTGGTGTCTCTTGAATGAGATGATGTTATTTCCTTGGAGTTGCTCTTACTGTAGTTGTCCTTTGTTCATTGTTTTCAGGAACCACATTCTTTTATCTAGAGCTAGTATGCAAGCTGATATCTCTACCCCACATTATATGAAGTTTGTTCTCCATATACTAACCATGGGCTGTTAAATTTTGTCCTTCTGATAATGGCTATTCTTAGTTGGGTGCATTGTGGTTTGATATGTGCTTCTACAATGGTTAGTTACCTTGAGGAATTATAGACCTGTTTGCTATTCCTATGTTCTCATTTAAGAAATGTCTGTTTAAGTTGATTACCCATTTTTTAAACCAAATTATTTAGTTTCTTGTCATTATTTACCTTCTGAAGTTCCTTGTGTATTCTGGATATCAGCTGTTTGTCAGATGTACAAATTGAAATGTTTTCTTCCATTTCATAAGTTGTCTGTTCATTCTATGATAGAAGAATTTGTTTTCATATAGTTCTCTAATTGTTCAGATTTTTACTATCTTTCTGAGAAAATCCTGTATGTTGTTTTTCTAAAACAACATCTCAATATGTTACAAAATTTATAATGAAGTAAATTTTAAGTTAAAGAAAGGAAACTTGTTTATAAATTTCAATGAAACAGTTATAATTTGTATTTCTTAATTGCTTGGTTGTCAACTTCTAGTTCACTCAAGACAACAGTGCTTTAAGTTGAATAAATTATCACTGTTTCATTAATCAAAAGTTCCTTTAACACAAAGAATAAAGGAGCACATCAAATCTAATAATTGCCCCAAATTAGTTACCCAACATATCTCATTATCAAAATTTTAATGTGTTTGTAATGTACTGTACAATGCTACTAATATATTTACCCCTAATCCAACAAACTAACTTTGAATTATTTTTTGAAGAAATGCTATTTTCTTAACTTCTTTATAATTTGGCTTAGTGCATTTATATCATAATGTCATTTATTTGTGAAGAAAACAATAGTACAATTTTTTATTTATAATTAGTTTTCCATTTTTAATAGTATCATTACGTGTTAGAATTTGTATTCCTTCCATTTTAAAGATCACTATAAAACTGTCAACACTAGTGTCTGTCAACACTAAAGTAGTGGCTTGATCCTGAATTAACATGCAACTCATTACTGGTGAACAACTTTTAGTTTTGATGGGACAGGATTAATGTGGTGTGGTACTTAAAATCGTGTACTCCAGAAAGCCACCTCCTTCTGCTGCGGCATTAAAAGAAAACTGGATGCCATCCAGGCTTGCCCAATGCTCCAACCCATTGTTACATGTTTGACAGAAACATCTGGCAGCGCAGATGCTGACTTCTGGAAAGCCATAAGGATTTTGAAGGAAGGGAGATGTTGCTGCACAGTTTTTATCACGCTACTACTTCAGGCATCAGAACACGCTGACCATTGCGCTCCTCTCACAGCCCATGCTTTTTCAGTTTTACAGATGAAATTCCTAGGGCATGTGTAACTGTGTGTATGAGGATCATCAAGTGGTTTTAAGCTATCAAAAAGTTCCAAAAGCGCATAGAAGATGTGATGAAAATGTATTGTTGTTTACAAGTGCCTGTCCAACAAACCTTAAGCTAGGTGACAAAAATTCACCTAGGCTAGCCTGTTGCCAGAAATGTTGATGACAAAAACCTCTCTTGTTTTCACACTCTGTCCTGGAAACACTCACAAATAAGTCTGTCAGATTTTGTACCAATGAAAGAACTGGGGCTTAGCTTTGTTTATCTCAGTTGTTACAAATTCCCCCTTTCTATCATTTTTTTTCTCTCTTAGAAATATTATTATTAAAAACTATGTGACAGCTGCCAGTGAATCTATCTGTTGTTTGCCTTTTAGAGCAATATTTCATATGCCATGTTCACCCATAAAAATAATGATCTGGAGATTTTTTGGAAACCTTTTCCTCTAACACTCAGACATTTATGATTTGGTCTCATAATAACCAGTTAGTAGCTTGTCTTTATTTGAATACTTTGTGACAATTAATGGGACAGTTTTTAAAGAGATATAATCATGATCAGAGTGGGCATGTTCACATTTTACTTTCCTTTGCTGCTCAAACTGAGAGTCTGAATACAAGACTTGCACAGATTGATTTTTGCATTCTTTGTTTAATCAAATGTTAATGATAGCCCACAATGTTCAGGGTATTCTAGTAAGTGCCACATACACAACAGTGACTGAAAGGGACACAATCACTGCCTTTCAGCGATTCACAGGTTGGCCACAGGAGTCAAGTATTCAAATGCGTCCATGAACAAGGAGGTAGAGAGGGCAAGTGAACCTCTAAATAGAAACATATAATTAGTGGTGCAGGATGTGCCTGAAGGGAAAAGCATGTTCTACCAGATGGAGTCAAAATTCAAAACATCTTCAAACAATGAATCATACTTTTAAAAATAAGAGACTCCTGCAGTCTGAGCACTGTGGCTCTCCATACTTAGTTTTAGCTTCTGAAATGAATTACAGTATGAATACCCATAGACAGAGAGAATCTATCTAAACTCAGGTTGCTTCCCAAATTAGCATCTGTCTTGAGAGCAACAATGGTCAAGGCTGGACTTTGGAGAAATGAGCTACAGTGTGTGTCAAGTTCCTGTTGCTGTAGAAGCCGGTGCCCATCCCTCTATAGTGGATCAGCATATATATCTTTGGTAATTCTGGGAAGTATGTTGTTTGTCTCACTAATAGTAGCTTTTTTATGCATTAAGCAACCTGTTTATTATTCTATAAAGTAGAAAAATTTGGGGTGTTGGTTTTACTTGTTCAATCTCATTTATTTATTAGAGTTATATTGTTTGAGAGTTTCATAAATATATAAAATTTTCAAAGCATATAATTTGTCTTTACAAATAGACAAAATGTCATAAGATTAATAGAATCTGATATCACTCTATTTCAGCACTAGAAATCTCCACATGTTCTTAACTGAGTATCATATAAAACTCAAATTGAAAAATTAAATATAATGTGACTAGACATATCTAAACTTATACACAGACCATAGTACTATGTAGATGTCAGAAATACAAAACTCTTAGAAAAACAGATAGATTAGAGCAGATGAGTTTCTTAGGTAACTTTCCTTAGTTTAAACTAGGTTATTCCTATATCATACAGCAAAGTACAAGAATTAAATAATAGCAATGATAAATAATAAAAAGTAACAACAATAAAATAGAAAATATTAACAGTTTTATGTTCCAAACAATTAACATGAGAAAAATAGATCAAAGTTAGTATCAAGCAAATTTTCCAAACTTACTTTATTATTAATGAGTATTATTTATATCAAATCTAGTAATGCTATCCGTCTTAGGAATCAGATCATCTTTATAATATCTGGAACTATACCTACACATCTATCAATTTCCCATTTTTTCTCTCTTGTTCTCTGTGTAGTGTTTGTCCTTGTGTGTCATGTGTGTATGTGTGTGTGTGCTTGTGAATTCGTTTGTGTGTTTGTGTATGAATATGATACCACTCAAATATGGAGGTCAAAGGACAACTTTCAGGAGTACATTCTCTCTTTCCACTATGTGGGGTCTAGAGAGAAAACTCAGGCCACTGATCTTGGCAGAAAGAGATTTGACCTACGAAGCCAATTTGCCATCCCCTAGTTATTTGTTTATAATGCTTTATGTTAACTATGTAATGTTATATGAGAGTTTACTTTTATTAAAACTTTCTGCATATGATTAAAGTAAATGAAGTTTTCATCAAAATTATGATATAAATAAGGTGATAAAACTTTTAGGTGTCTTTAACACTTATCTTCGACTTCATCAAGATTTCTAAAATCATATAATTAAATTGTCTTTGTCTTTATTAGGACATCCCGCTGAGGTTAGATAAATCTACATTTTTTATTTGCTTTGGGCCATAATGACACTATTAATAGAAAGTAGGAAAAATTTGGATGGCTGTCTTCTGCTAAGGAATGTGAGAATACAGTACTATATTGCTCCCAACATGATGAAACGTTGAAAAAGAATTCCCGGGAATGACTGAAGAAAACTGATGCACTGAAATTGGGGCTTAGTGATTTTTTTAATGATATTTTTCTTTTTTTAATTTCATTTTATATTTCAACCACAGTTACCCCTCTCACCCCTCCTTCCACTCTGATATTTTAAAAAAAATTCATACAGATAATCATTAATAATTGCAGTGTTGTGTATTCAATGATCCCCTGTCACTTAGTTAAGGTTATCGTTGCCATGATGGAGCCCCAGAACTAAATTGGGGGAGGAAAGGGTTTGTTTCGCTCATAGTTCCATGTAGCAGTTTATTATCAACAGCAGTGAAGGCAGGAATCTAGAGGCATCAATGGATACAGAATCCATGGAGGGTGCTGCTTAGTAGTTTACTTCAATGGCTTGCTCAGTCTGCTTTCTTATAACACCTAGGACTACCAGCCCAGAGATGGCACCCTCCCCCATCAATCACTAATTATGGAAATGTCATATAGACTTTTCTATAACCAAATCTTATGGAGGCATTTTCTTAATTAAAATTCTTTTCTCTCAGTAACTTTAGGTTATGCCAAGTTAACATAAAACTATTCAGTAACCCTGTTATTGGATCTTATTTTATTTTATTTTCAGACCATTTTTCACACTGTAGTTCAGACTGGCCTGGAACTCACTATTGAAAAGTTACTTAGATGCTCTGATCCTGTTGCATCTATTGCCAAGTACTTTGATTACAGGCATCTTCCATGACACTCTCTCATGCAATGGTGGGCAGTAATAAATGCTTTATGCATGCCAAGCAAGCACTTTTTCAACTCATGTACATTTCTGTTCCATCATTAGTTCAAATCATAATATTTCTAAATAGATGTTAAGTCTTGTCTCCTTGAGAAGAAATTCTAGACATTTCTGAGGCAAGTCATGTGATTTTTATTATATATATGTATATATATTTATGAATTATATATGCATTTTTCTGAATTTTCAGGCTATTGCTTAAAACTTGGCACATCTTGGTGACACTTAATAGGACACATCTTCCAACCTCTTGAAGATCGCCTTTCTTCCTGAATCACCCATTTCCACCAGAGTGTGAATCTGAACTATCCTCCCAGGCTCACCTCTTAGAACCTCCTCCCAGTCAGTAGTGGATTCTTTAAAACAGCTATGTATAGCACTAGTTCTTATTAGTCTTAATAATAAAAACTCGGAGTCAGATATTAGAGGGCGAAAGCTGAAAGATTAGAGAAGCACGGCAGCCAAGCACTAGGGCTCTTACCTTTATGGGATCCTCAGGTTGAAAAGAGGCTGAGCTCCGTCTCCTCCCGCCTTATATTCCTCTCTGCCCAGCCATATCCCTTCCTGTCTCTCTGTACAGACCTCCAGACCTCTATGGTGAAGTAGTGGCTAGCTCAGCCCTCTGATCTTCAGACAAGCTTTATTTCTTAGAGTACAAACAAGATATCATTGCAGTTATGATCTGTAAATAGGCCACTAAGGGTCAGATTTTAGATCATAGCATAGCCCTGGATCCCGGACAACACTCCTCTGTCCCTCCCTCCCCTTCCATCTCCTCTTCCTTTTCCTTCTTCTACATCTTCTCTTCTTCATTTTCTCCTTTGTCTTCTTCTTTGACTCAATCTAGCATGATATTTTAGTTTTATTTTTTCATACAGTATATTTTGATCATATTCTTTCTCCTTTCTCACTCCTTCTAGACCCTGCTTTGTTCCCTACTCCCCCAACTTCATGCTCTACTTTGTGATCAGCTGAGACATAAGCAACCCATTCTAAGCACCCTGGATGCTGGAATGATTTCCACTTGAAATTACAATCCAGAGTAAACCCTACCCAAAGTTGCATCTTTTATATATTTTGTTAAGAGTTCTAGAATAAATATCCAAGGGAAAAGGTTTCTCCAATTTCAGTGTTCATCTTTCCTACCCCCATAGGGAAGAACTGAGAAGACACTCTTTCTGTTTCTTCTTTCAGTGTTGAGAACAGTCCCTCTATTTAATGTAGTACTATCATTCACGACCATAGAAAGGTTCCTGGCTTAACACAAGACCACAGACACTGTCTCTGACAGTGACATTGCCCTTTGGGGAGTCCTCAGATACCATGCTCTATATAGGCATGGTAACTCATGAAGCCTTTTTCTGGAATTCCATTCTGCTATGTGTTCCCTGAGTCAGCCATGCAATAACTTCTTAACATCCAATGCCTGAAGTACTGTAACTGAATTTAAGTTCAGCTATCTATACCTTTGAATGCTTAGAAACTTGTTTGTTTGCATTCTTTATTGAAATAAGAAATTGTTACTTATTTAATTACTTTTATTTCTAAATTTGTTTTAGATTTATTCGTTTTTCTGTGTGTGCAGGTTGTGTGTGTGTGTGTGTGTGTGTGTGTGTGTGTGTGTGTGTGTGTGTGTATCATGTGAATGCCTAATTCTCAAGGAGATCAGAAGAAAGTGTTGGATCCCCTAGAAATAGAGTTATGGATAGTTGTGAGGCATCGTGTAAAAGCATTGACTGGTTAATATTTTAAAACCAGTTATGAAACTACAGAGAACTAAAGTTGCATTTTAGCTTTGCTTCTGTTGCTGTGACATAACTAAATTGGTTCTCTGCAAGTGCTCTTGACAGCTGAGTCATCTATCCTGACCTGTGTATTAATCTTTAAAAGTATTATAAGGAATAAGAATGAAATTATTTCTTATAGACACAACAGCATGTAAAGTGTCATGTGCTGCACTAGGCCTACTGTTGATTGGATGACTTTTTACAGGATAACAGTGTTATTGATTGGATGGCCATCAAAGTCTATTTATTCAAGTGAGTTTCATTGACTGGTTAATATTTTAAAACCAGTTATGAAACTACAGAAAACTACAGTTGCATTTTAACTTTGCTTCTGTTGCTGCGACATAACTAAATTGGGAAGGAAGAGTTGATTTTAGCTTTCAAGTTACAGTTCAAGGTTGCGGGGAGATAGGGCGAGAACCTGGAGGTAGGAACTGAAGAAGAAGCCTTTCAGGAATGTTGCTTATTGGATGATTTTGATGACATATTAACTTTGCTTCTTTATACTACCCAGGACCACCTGCTTAATGGTGGGACTAACCATGGAGGGATGCGCCCTCAAACTGCTAGTGTTAATTTTTTTTAAGCACAAACACTTGCTTACATATCAGCCTTATGGAATCATTTTCTTAATTGAGGTTGCCTCTTCCAGATGCCTGTAGCTTATTTAAACTGGCAAAAAAAAGAAGAAAGAAAGAAAGAAAGAAAGAAAGAAAGAAAGAAAGAAAGAAAGAAAGAAAGAAAGAAAGAAAGAAAACAGCGCAGGCTCTTCCTGCAATTATGGAGTGGGAAGAGGTCATTAGTTCACATTTCCGTTCCCAACAAACAGAACTATCTGTTTAATTTATGTTAATGCTTTTGAGGAATGAGCTAGGTGCTACCCACAGTTACCGTTTCTTGGAAGGAGCCTCTGATGTGTCTTCTTTTTTCCAATGAATAGTTCACAAGCTATCTCTTCAGGCATACAGTATTTTCCTCTGAGACCTACTGCCTTTCTTTAGTGACTTCAACATGATTTCTGGCACTTTTATCAAAAGAAAGTTGTATAACCCCCAAATTTCAACTTTGTTATATCTCTGCATCGATCCATGGGCCTGTTAGTTATGGGAACAGTAAGACACCTCTTGTCTTAGAAAAACTCAGTGTGTCTAGAACAGGGGTTCTCAACGTGTGGGTCATGATCCCTTTGAGGTAGCATATCGGACATCTTGCATATCAGATATTCACAATGAGGTCCAAAACTGTAGCAAAATTACAGTTATGAAGTAGCTGGGATATAATTTTATGACTGGTGGCCACTACAGCTTGAGACACTATGTTAAAGGATTACAGCAGTAGGAAGGTTGCGAAACACTGTTCTAGAGAGAGAGAAAAAAGTCCTCCTAAAAGCTCAGATTTTCAAATTTTAAAGACAAATAATCTGCTACCTTGTTGATACGTAACCTAGAAGAATTTATTTTGTCTCTCTGTGCCTTTCATTCCTCATCTATACATTAAGTGAAAATGCTATTTGTCACTGGAAGGGTAGAGTTACATAAATTATTACTTGTAAAATGTTTAAAGCACTCATGGTACATGAGTATCGCGGAAGACATAGGTTGTTAAGGTCAGTGATTTTTAAACCTCTGTGTTGCATGGGAGGAGCTGCGAAGAAAGGGAAGCTTGGCAGCTGTTGCTGTGTTTGCTGCGGTTCCCTTGTTTCCGAGGACTGATGGTGATGCCTTTTGACACCTAAGATGTGAGTATGTTTGAAATGAAGATGGACTAGACTGAATACACCACTGCCCGTAACAAAAGCTATGGTAAAAGCATGTAAGGAAGAGAAATTGTAGTGTTTCACAGTACAGTATGTGGTGAGATACTGAAGCTTTAAATAGGTAAAATATGCTTGCAGTGATTAAGATCGATCTTGGACTATGTGTAAGGGAGGGCAGGTCATGCAGGTGAAGGTATCTCAGGGAAGGCATGGCTGACTAAAAACACGCATGACTTCCAAGATTATTCAGCACACCTTAGTCAGGCATCCTCCATTCTAACAGACAAACACTGTATTCCTGAACTTCATCTGGGGTGGCAGAGCCCGAGCATCAGCATTCTTTCCAAAGCTGCCCAGAACAGCATAAAGTACAGCAATGCTACAAATCTAAAATCATCACGGTCCATTCTGCAGCAGCCACTGCAGCTGCCTCTTTGACACCTTCTCTCCTCCTTGTCCTAACTTGCTTTGTTGCTCTCAGTTTCAGTGACAGGAGTTAGCATAGCTCACTGGGGTGAAGCTCCAGGAGGAAGATTGATTACAGTTTTACATTAGGAATGAGGTCATTATGCTCTGGTGCATGGTGGATGCTTTGTGTTTTCATTTCTGTTCATGGCATCCTTTTTATTTGCCTTATGATATAACTTGATAAATTCTACATGGTTCTATTTACGCTGTTTTAACAAATAGTGTATATTTCCCTGGATAGTAATGAGTTGAGTTTGGAATACCTAGGCAGTGTTCCCATGGTTGTGCAGTACACTTACTAGAGAAGCTTTCAGAGAAGCAGAACATTGTGCCTCATCCAAACACAATGATTGGCACCACTCAGATTCAACAAGAACACTGGCTTCTTTTTAACAAGCTCTCTAATAGCAATCTTATGTACTCAATTTTGAGACTGTTTTAAGAACCATTTTCTTTCCTTTAAGCAAACTTTCTTCCTTCCTCCCTCCCTCCCTCCCTGCCTCACTCCTTCCTTCCTTCCTTCCTTCTTCCCTCCCTCCCTCCCTTCCTTCCTTCCTTCTTCCCTCCCTCCCTCCCTCCCTTCCTTCCTTCCTTCTTTCCTTCCTTCCTTCCTTTCCTTCTTTCTTTTTCCTTCCTTCCTTCCTTTCTTCCTTCTTTCTTTCCTTCCTTTCTTTCTTTCCTTTAATATCTGGGACAGGGTCTTTGTGTGTATTGCTGACTGTCCTGGACTTTACTTTATAGACCAGACAGGCTTGAACTCATAGATAAGCTCCTACCTGTGTCTCCTGAGTGCTGGGATTAAAGGTGTGTGCCACTATGCCTGGTAAGAAACATTTTCTCAAGTGTTTCAAATAAAGAATATTAAAACTGGGCCTCTAAGAGAAAAACTAGGCAGATTAATATTTGTTAAAAAAAATTAAGGAAATAGTTGAATTCAGATCAGTTCACAGTCAAGGAGTAATAGCATGTGACTCAGATAGGTTCAGGCTAAGAAATGTTTTCTTTTTTTTTTTTAAATTTTCTTGTTTGTCACTCATGATTACTTCCACAACGTTTTGAATATTTTCCAAAACCTAAGTAAAATGTTTTAGTAGATCATAAATGAAAAATGACACTATAGAGTGAAGGCAACTAAAATTACATACCTGTGTGAAATTGTCAAACAAAAGATAATAAAAATAGACAAACATCCTTCCGATGCACCATAGAGTCCATGTTACTGTCTTCCAACTAAACATTAGATAAATATTTCTCCTACAACTATGAAGATAGTATCAATAATTTTTTCAAGAACAAAGTTCATCATTTGAAGATGGATTTTTGATGAGTATCACATACTCAGGTACCGCTAGCCTGTAGGAAATAGAAGCTATGCCTTCCACATTTAGTTTGCTAAGGTGAAAAGGTGAAGGTTTTAACTTAAATTTTTAGAACCCGTATATGTGGGTTCAATATAAAACAGTTAAAGTGCTATTTTGTGATAGTCATAATAAAATACCTGTACCTAACAGAGCCTCTGTCACTACCCATTCCTCTCCCTCCTACCCTCCAGATACCTTTTTTCAGTCCCTCTGTTCCCCATCCTCTTCCATGCTTTCCATCTTTCTCCTTGTTGAAAAAACAGTTTTTCTAAAATAATGTGTAAATTTCTGCCTAAGTGCTTCTCTTACTTAGAAATCTGTGTGTGTGTGTGTGTGTGTGTGTGAGAGAGAGAGAGAGAGAGAGAGAGAGAGAGAGAGAGAGAGAGAGAGAGATGGGGGAAGGGAGGGAGGGAGAGAGGGAGAGAGAGAGAGAATTCCTGGAGCTGGGTATGGTGGCATATGCTTGCATTCTTTGCACTCAGGAAGCAGGACAGGTGAGCACAGAGCACATAAAGAGTTTGCAGCCAGCCAGAGCTACATAATTAGACTTTGAGATACAGTGAGAACCTTCCTTAATAATAGCAATAGCACTGTGAAACTACATCAATGAAATAGAAAGGCACATTGGTCCTGAAATCACCTCTCTCCAGTAGCCATGCACCATCAGTATCTCTATGGATGGCTATTAAGAGGTCGTCTATACCTAGGTGTATTACAAGCTGGAAATGCAAAAATGCAGTATTGGCAAGTGGTGGAAACTACATTTGAGTAAAATATTTGTTAAGTTTTGAACGCAAGCTTGTTTGTATCCTGTATATATCTAGAGTGAGCCAAGCATTAGTTTAATCATATAAAATGGAAACGTAGTGTCAGTCAGACTTATTATAGCAAAGCCATGAAGTGTTTGTAAGCATCCTGACATATTATATGCATGGGAGTAACAAGAGAGTTTCATTAATGTTTGATATGTGGTCATGTGTAAAATCATCAGTTAAGCCACTGAATTCTTTTTACCACAAGAGGTAGGTGATTCTCACCTTGATCTGGAAGTCTAGTTTTCTTACTCTCTTTCAAGAATGATATCACAGGACCAGCTTCTGTCATTTAGTATGTGTGCATCCACAGAACCATGACTAAAAATGAAGGGGTTCAAGAAATTGTGACCTTCTTAAATTTGTGAATTATTAAATTGACTTTATTCCCCATGTATGTAAACGGAAGGTGATATTTATTTCTCAGTTTCCATTATTTGGGGCAAATATAATTTGATGCAATTTCAGTATTTGATTAAGATACATAACTACCACAAGATATTAAATTTGATTGGCATGTGTATAGATTCCATCATAGATTTTCAAAATGCTGCTTGTGTGATTATTCCAAATCTAATTCTTCTTAAAAATTTAAATAGGCATTTCAGGATAACACTTTACCTCAAAAACAAAAAAGTTATGGGAGAATCTATATCACTTTGTAGATTTGTAAAGCAATTTGTGGGAGAAAAATGTTCTCTCTTTGCTCCAATCTATTGATTTTGAAAAGATTTTCATTGACGTTGAAGTCTCTCATCACTGTTCTCTGCCTTGTGTGTCTATTCTGTGCAAGGAACATTCAGCTTCCAGACGGTTCATCTGCTCTATGTGTCATAGCTGAGTGGTCAGATCAGATCATAAAGGGTGTTACTCCAGTGATAAAGCTAAGTGTTCTTCCTAGAATGAGAGTATTTTCCATTTCAAGCAAAATGCAGGAACACTGTGCTTCATGGTACTCAGTCTAGCATAGATGGCACTCACTTTTGAACCAACACACAAGTGGAGGAAACACTAGCTCAGAGCTGGGTGTCAGATGTATTTGTATTGTGGGAATCCCCTCTGTGTGCTGTAATTACCATTAAAAATAAGAAACTGCTTTGGCCTGTTGATAGGGCAGAACTTAGGTAGGTGGGGAAGATGGAACTGAATGCTGGGAGGAAGAAGGCAGAGTCAGGGAGATGCCATGGAGCCACAGCTGGAGATAGATGTGCTGAAACTTTGCTGGTAGGCCATGACCTCGTGGCGATGCACAGATTAATGGAGATGGGTTAAATTAAGATGGAGGAGTTAGCCAATAAGATGTAGGAGTTAGCCAATAAGAAGCTAAAGCTAATGGGCCAAGCAGTGATTTAAATAATATGGTTTCTGGGTGGCCCGGATGAACAAGCGGCCTCCTTGTAACAACTGACAGCTTCAAGATTTCAAGTATAATTCAAAATCTTAGAGTAAATATAGTATGTCTTTAGTAGACACCAGAAAGGGGTAGGGGAAAAGTAAAATGAAGACAGTGTATTTGACTATCAAAAGTAGGGATTTGAATTGAAAGAGAATACTCAGTCCACATTCAAGAGTAACAATAGACATTGAAGGGCAGATACATGTTCGGTCTTGGGAACCAGAAGTCCTTGTATATTGGCCTGTAGGTTTTGTAGCAGCTAATTTGAGGGAAATTTATATTTCTTTAGGCCTATTTTGTGTTGATAAAATGGAATTTAGAATAGATTATTGATTCTCAACACATAACTGTCATGAAGTACTACAACATCTGAATCAATTGTGGTGGTCAAGAAGAAGATCTGTACTTAATTCTCTTTTTAGCTGACTCTACTTTGCAGTCAAGTAAGTGAAATCTGAGTCGAATGATTGTAGTGTGAAGCTTATTAGTGCTATTAAATAAAAATCTGGACTCAGATATTAGGAGGTAAAAGTTGAAAGGTCAGAGAAGCAGAAGAGCCAGCCACTAAAGTTCTTTCTGCTATGAAATCCTCAGACCAAAAGGGCTAAGCTCCTGTCCCCTCCTGCTTTATATTCCTTTCTCTGCCCATCCATATCACTTCCTGTCTCCACCTCTCTAGTGCTGGGTTCAAAGGCGTAAGATCTCAAGTGCTGGGATCAAAGCAGTGTGCCACCACTGCCTGGCCTCTATGGTTAACTAGTGGCTTGGTCCACCCTCTGATTTTCAAGCAAGTTTATTTGTTAGAGCAGAAACAAAATATCACCATGGAAGATTCTAAGGCTCTGAGGACTTGACACTGGGGGAAGGGCTGCAAATGCAATGCTGTGTACTGAACTCACCTAGAATCTGTTTTCCTGCTCATGAATGCTCATTTCCTTTGGAGACTGTTAGAAGAATTCATTCTAATTTATTATCCAAAAAGGATATTGTGCATGTTGTTATGATTTCATTCTTTTCTTATTTCTACTTGCCTCCTATGCAGATTCTTGGCCTATAAGAAATTATATGTTTATATATTTGTTTGTTTGACTTTTTCTATCTCAACATATATACTGCTCATTTTCCTTGTGTAATTTGTTAATTTGGCTCTATACTCACAAACAAAAGTTAATATGAAATTTATTTTATTACTAACTCTCATAAAAATAAATCACAATTCTAAAACAGTAGTGGATATGAAGTCACAACCACTTCCTGTAGTAGCCACTGATACGGAAGTAGAGAAAATTCTGACCATGTTAAAACTTTGTGAGTATGATACAAGCACATATTAATAACCTCTTCAGAAATTCAAAGTACTTAAAAGAATTTTCCTCTTCTGAGTTTTCATATATAATATATAAACAGCTATATATAGTGAGGCTTTTTGGTCAATGAAAAGTAAATGAAGTTTTTTTATTGAGAAATTAAGATTTTAGTACAAAAATATGAAGACTTAAATGATGAAAGTATTCCAGGAAGCCCATAGCTGCTACTGTCCTGTATTCTTAACCTTGCAAATGACTAGCTATTTTGAAAGTGAATATCTTAAAACTGTCACAAGCTGTTTTGCCATAGGCTGCAAAATGAACATCTACTGAATTTTCTTTCAATTTTAGATGTATTTTACTTTTGGAGTACATTTAAATTATACATAACATGTGAAAATGTTAGCATCTGCCATTTAAATTGTTTTGAGAATTTGGGAGTCAAATTAAGAGAAGAAAAATTTTATATTAATTGAAATGTGCATTTTGGATTCCCCAAAATACGCAGGGACTCCAACTGAATGTTTCAAGTGAAAGGATGGACTATCCAGATGAATCCGGTCTCACTTTATTTGTAGTTATCCTGGTATCCATATAGACAGGAGTCACACCCATCTTTTAAACCTGTAAGATTCTCAGCAAAATATAAGAAGAATCATTAAGGGGAAGTTTTCAATTTTCATCAAAATGTGAGGCTCAATTTAAGCACTGTTACAAAAATAAGCTTGTAGCAAATAAGAAGTCAGTGGGTACCATTTGTGTCTAAGCATCTAATAGTTCCAAGAATGAGAATTAAATTTTTTAATTATTATTTTATTTTATTACTTTAAAAAATACCAATCCAAATTCCGTCTCCCTCCTCTCCCTCCTTTCAAATTGTGTGTTGAAAACATCCCGTGGAAATCAAATAATCAAGATCCTTGAAGCTTTAAGCTAGAGTTCCTCATAGAGTCATAGAATAATCAGTGTCCCCTCTAACGAGGTTTATCAGGAAAAAAGTACATAGCAGCACAAAGGTGACATCATCAAATTGGGCACTCTCAGCATCCCGCAGAAACTGAGACGTCAGCTGTAGCTCTCCATTGAGTTTGCCTCCACGGCTAAGCTTCTCATCCCTCAACTCTGACTTCTGTTTCCAACTACAGACATTTTTGTGGCATGGGACAAGCATAGGAACACCTGTTGGAAATGATTCAGTTTTTCTATCTGTTCTCAAAGACACAGTGTTTGTACTGCTCGCTCCCTGTCACAGTGCAGGACATGGAGAAGGGGTCTTGGAGAATGCTTTACATATTTGGGTGTGAAGGGATTGAGAAGCAAGCCATCTTCAAGAGAGGGCTTCCCAATGAGTCCAAATTCCCACGCATTTTATTGTTACACTGGAGATTGCATGAATGCATATCCTTTTCATATTTTAACTCTGATTGCAATACCCAATACAGGGCTACTTATTCATAATCACTCATGCAATACAACTTAAATAAGATAGAATTTAAATGTGAGATAAATGTTGGCTAGACAATGTGTTTGGAATAAGCACAAGAAAAATCCTGTTCATCTTTACTACAGGAGCAATGCTTTAATTATTTTTGGTTCTCATTTACTTGACCCCATGGATATATGTGCACAGTGATACAATATATAATTTCTTATCACTATGATAATGAATATTTGTAGTGACAAAATTATGATCTTTACTAGTCTCAAGAGTCTCAAGCTGAAAGCATGTTTTAAAGGAGAGGATACAAACTAGATATAATTCTTGTTAGTTTGAAACTTATGTCTTCTGATACTTCATCAAAGAATAGTCCTTGAAAATAAAACAGATTTTCAACAAGTTCTCTGTCAACAAATTCACTTTGTGATTTGGGGAAAGTTATTTTAAAACTATAAAAATATGTTCAGATGACTACATTTCTGTTGGGTGCTTACTAAAGATACAAGTAAAAATGCAAAAATTCAGTTTTGTCACAAACAAAAAAAAATAAAAATCATAGAAAGAAAAAGAAAAAAAAGATTAATGCTATCCAGGATCATTGTGGGTTAGTGATTGACTGATGTGTACTCTCTGTGGCCCATAAAGCAACCATTAGGGATTATAGGACTGGGAGTGTTCAGATTCCTATGTGTGAGTGGCAGTGGCTAAGTTTAAAGAATAAAAATGTAGGACAGCTGCTATGCTGTTGCCAGAGTCGGTCTAAACTGGACTAAAGATAGTTAAATGGGAATAGAGGAAATGAAGGTTTGAAAAGAACAGAGTGTGCTTCGTATCGTTAGCATAACATTGCTGACTTTACCTACAGCCTTGAGGTAGGACAAAAGAAAAAGGAATATGTCCCCCAGGGATTCTAATTCTCAGGATGGAACAGTAATTGAGTGGGGTTGGAGTAGCTGGGTCATGAAGATTCTTCTTTAGTAGTAGAGGCAGGCTCTGTCTTTCAGCAAAATGACTCCTTACACATCAACTTCCCAAATAAAAGTGCTAGTATGGTGTATGACAGCCATGGCATCTTAGTTTCTTTTCATTTTTCTGTAATAAAACACCCTGGAAACTTCTGGGGTAAAGGACTGACTTTGGGTACAAGTCCAGGTTATATTCCGGTCACAGAAGTTTGAGGGAGCTGGTAGCAGAATAGTCGTAATCAGTGGCGGAGAGGGAAGAGTGCTCAGCACTTACATTAGTGTTCAACTTGCTTATTCTGTTTTACAAATTCACACGGCCTGTCCAGAGGATGCTGCCACCCACAGTGAGAAGGTCTTCATAGTGTACATGATCACCTGCAGGTTTGCACGCAGGCCCTTCTCTTGGGTAACTCTAGACTCTGCTTTTTATCAGTCAAAGTCCAGCAGCACACATGACTAAGGCACTTTCTGTAGAGAGTCTTCCTTCGCTTAGACATGCATAGCAACTGCAAGGATCTGATTTGCTATCTTCTTGTCTCTCACCACAGAGCCTGTATTGCCATGGGGATTAGGAGATTTGAAATGGCTTGGCACACTGTGGCTACCTGAATATCTGTAGTTATTATAATGCCATGCAGCCTGGTTGCTGTTTTATAACCCCACCTTCACGCGGTGTTCTTTCCGAGTGTCATGTCTAGGAGCAGATTCCTTTGAGAAGCTGTTTTGGCTTCTATTTTTAGCTTAGTCACAGCAACTGGGATCTCACTGTGTAATTTTCTAAGCTTTTGCAGTTTCCATTGCAGTGTGGCTTCTGCTATTGTGTTGAAGTTGTTAAACATCTCATTCTAATTTTAGGGTCTCATTAAATGTTCACCCTGATTTGCTGTAAAATGTAAACTGAACCTGGGATGAAACCCTTCTCATTTCCCTTCCAGGTATGATGCTAGATCACCTGTTTCTTTAGATGAAATGGTTTGACTTCTTTTTATTCTAATGAGAGCCCCATTTTAATTACACTGTATGTCCCCTCCTCCAATTCCAGCAAGTGGGACAGTCGCACTGCTGTGGTTGTGGAGCCTCCATGACTAGGGAGAGCCACACAGACTTCATTCTAAAGTCAGACTCTGTGGCTGAATGAACACTACTGTACCAAAAGGCATATTTTATCATGCTTATGAAGAAATTCTAGTGCATGCTTTCTCTTCATTTCTGACTGACTATATTTCTGTTTCATACACAGTTAATTCAAATTATTTCTAACTCTTGAGTGTATATTATGAATTTAAGGCTCACTACATGCTCATACTGTTTGCAAACTCTTGAGGCAGTCTTGCCAGGAACCAGCACTAAAGAGAAAATTGACACGCCATGTTCTTTGAGTCACTGATTTCGTTTCATTTTCAAAACATGCTTTGTCAAAATAATGCTACAAAAGAGGCATGCCCTCATTTTTCTTGCTCACCTGTAGATTGATCTTCTATTATTTCTTCAAAAATATTAAATGTCTGTATAATTTTTAAATATTTAAAATTAAACCCGGACATTGCACTCTATATAACATTGACCACATAAATACATCAGCTATGATCCATCAAGCATGAAAATGATGGTGGCCAATAAATAAATGAGAACATAAAGTGGCACAGGCCTTCTCCTGCCTAGGACTTGGAAATGTAAATCTATCACAGTTAATTCTGCAACTTGATCATTATCATTTACATTTCTCTACTGCGGTGTGTACTTAGTTCCATGGCAGGAGAAAGCTTGTGTTGTATTGGAATAAAGTTTGATTTAGGATGGCAGCGCCTGGTAAAGAAGGTTAAAGTGACTGAAAGAGTATAGAGTTAGGAAGTTGTTCAGAAAGATAATTACAGACCCTTTTCTCCTTTAAGAGCTTTGTTCTATGTGATTTCCCTTCTGCCAAATGGAAAGGAGGGATAAGGCTCAAGTCTTTTAGGTGCTTGTCAGAGCTAAGCAAAATATAGACAGTTACTTCTGACTATGTGTGTGTCAGAACTGAATTCTGGGAGAAGGAGAGTCAGAGAGAGAGCCGCCACAGAGATGCCAGGTCAGACATGCTGAATCTTTCCCGGTAAGCCATGACCTTGTGGTGACATACAGATTATTAGAAATGGGTTGAATCAAGATGTGAGAGTTAGCCAATAAGAGGCTAAAACTAATGGGCCAGGCAGTGTTTAAGTGAATACAGTTCCTGTGTGATTATTTCGGGTGTAAGCTAGTGGAGTGGCTGGGACGACAAACAGCCTGCTCGTTCCTCTTACAGTTACCATAAACTGAAATGCATAGATACAAATCGAAACAAATGTTAAGAGAGAGGAGAAAAGTGAAAAACACTTTGAACCTGAATTTTACTATTTTCCCATGTGTAGACAATATGTGAAATGCATGGCCTTTCTTATTTGCTTGATTTTGTAACTAATATCCATACCAAACTAGTATAGAAAGCCATGAACACACAGCAATGAGACTTATTTATTATTTACTTTCCATTATAGTGTAAATTGATTTAGTTTTCCACCCGTCTGTTTGGACCCCTGTGAAGCAGCTACATAGCTCTACTTTTGTGTTCCATTGCACCTTTTCGTTGGTACAGTTTTGGTTGAATAACAGAGGAGCAGCTGCTCACACAGGGGATGGGAATTCAGTGACTGATGAATGTACACAGGAAAGAGCAAAGGCAGTGTTTGCTTGAGAGGAGAGACTCAAGATTCTGCTCTCGATGATGTGGAAATTTGATGTGAAACAGGTTCTGATCTTGGCATTTTGACAAAAGTCTAGTTTTATTGAAGTTCATAGAGGAAATACAATGCAGGTTCCCATGCTTCCAGGGATGTTAAAATATAGTTGCATATCTTATCACTACAAAGGCATTTTCTTTTTAAAATCTAATCAAGTTTAATACTACGTTCAGTTCAAAGACATTTATTGTTTTTTATGACCGAAATAAATACATGTTCATAGGAGTTAAATCATGTAACGAAAATGGCTAAAGGACGTAGAGATAGGAGTCTTACCCACCATTTCACATTCGTGTACATATAAATAGCAGTGTATGGACAACAACTTTATAAAAATGTCCTTGTCATCAACATGAGACACACACGCTTCCATTGTGGTTGTTTCTCTGGTGTCAAAACCTAAAACTGAAGTGTTACGAAACCAATAGGCTCGATAATATTGGTCACCTGGGCTGAACAATATGAGTTGGGAAGCACTGTTCTTAGGATGTAGAAGCCAGAGTATACTGTGAACCATAATAATGTGCTGGGATTGTAAGGCTTTCTCTAATCTGCTTTTTAATGACAGTTTTAAGATCTACAGACTTGGCAGTCATCCTCTGATGCATTTTAGAAACCACACCACATAGTTCAACATGATTGACTCTCTGTACTCTACTAGTATATAGCTGATCCCATGATCTATAACAAATCAAAATGTGTAGAAAAAGTCAAATGAAAACACTGTCATTGACTATTCTATATCCTGTAATGAGGATTCTTCCCTGAAATCCTTCATTGCTAAGTAACTACTCAACAAGTCAGGTTGTGTGTCACTTTGGAGTTCACTGAATGAAATGGTGGAAATGACCAAGTGTCTGTCTTCATGAAACTTACAGTCCACTCCTGATATTATGTGGTATATTCACTGTGAGGCTTTTCCAAATACCTCTCCCCAAGCGTCCACAAGATTTCAAAGGATGATCCATTTATACCCTCATTGTGTACAATGATTTCTCACCTGACTTCTGCACTAGGCTGTGAATTTCTTGACAGGAAGTTTGTGAGATCAGTCTTTGAACAGCAGGTGCCTTGTAAGATCACATGACCACAAATAAAGTATTGATATGTTAACAAAATAAAAACAATAATTGAGTCAAAAGACTTGTTAGCAGAATAAAATGAAAATAAAATTTGACATTATAATATTTGAGGCTTAATGGAATTATTAAAAGTTTATAAAATAGTGAAGATGTACATATATCTGTGCATCACCTTTGGGAAAATATAACTATTTTAAAAGTATGATACATATTACCTAATGAAAAGGGATCAAGGGTTAGGAGTTTTGTTCAGGGTAAAGATGCTTTTCTAATGTGTTCAAGATTCTGAGTTAGGTTTCAAATATAGGGGAACAAGAAAAAGGGGGAAGGAAAATAAAAAGAAAGATGTAGTTATGATCTCCTTTCCAAACCATGTTGGCTGCAGTGCTGTTGACGGTTCCTTGTGTGAGGCAGGCACTGGCCTCACTGGGAGACTCATGCCCTGTGTTATCCCCAACACGGAATCCGCAGACTCAGGGAGTGTGCTTGGTGTCCTCTGGGCCTCTCCAAGCCTTTCGCCATCATCAAGCTTCTCTGAGTTCTCTGGTGGTTTGCTAGTATCTTCATTTCTGTTTATTCTCTATTCATTCCTCACCTTCCTCCAGCTGTGTTCTATCTGTGTTCCTCTGATAAAGTAACTACAGATGCCACCTCCTCTCTTCTAGTTAGAACACAGACTTTTCAGCAGGACTTATATCACCTTTTCTTACTAAGGCATTCTATACCCATTGATAAGTTAACCCCCACACATTTTCAAGATTTTCATTAGCACTGACCATTTCTCCTCAGGCTCTTTACTGGCTTCGTATCTCTTCTTTCAGCCACTAGAGCCACCAGTCTCGCTTTTCCTGTGCAATCTCCTTAGTTCCAGTGCTTTAGCTGCATCTCTGCTGATAGTGGAGTTGTTATATAAATTAATGTTCTCTCAATCAGGGATGGAGAAATAGTGATCAAGATTGCAACTTCAGTTCCAAGGGCTCTGTTGACTTCTTCTGTACCTCATAGGCAACTGCACTCCAGTACATAGCAGTGCCATCGCATAAACACACAGAAACACTTGCACACAAATAATTGTAAAAATTCTTGCAGTCTTTTGCCTCCCACAGCATTTCCTCTTCACACAATTTAAAGAGAAATTTGAGTTTCCTGTTTACAATGTCATAGTTCTCATCTGGCTTTAATTTATAGGATCTCGTACCCATCTATTCACCCCTAATTTATATTTCATCACTTGTTAATATTTCAGTTCATTTCCCTATAGATGTCTTGAATCTGTTTGTTTTTGTCCAAATCTCGTATTTTTTCTACGATACTGAAACTCTTTCTTTTACTAAATCTACCCTTCTTACAGCCTTCGAGTCCAGGGGTATGAAAACTTTTGTAATAAAGAAAACGGTTTTAAGTCATGAGCTGTGTGGATGTTAGTTTGTTGAAACTACTCAGCTCTTCCATAGCAAGAGAGAAGCTGTTATAATAATGTATGTGATGAACATTTTACTGAGTAAACTAACTGTCTCCCAAGTTTTGCTTGCCCTGCAAACTTGAGTCCCTAAGCTTAGGAGCCCACCACTCTTACTAAAAACAAACCAAAAGCAGGCAGAGCCGTATGTGTCTATGTTGGTGGACAGAAACAAGCAGATCCCTAGAGCTTGTGAACCACTCGTTGTAGCCAAACTATTTAGCTCCAGGCTCAGTTAACAGAATTAGGTGAAAAGTCACTAAAGAAGACCTCCGACCTCCACACAAAGACAAAAACTCAGACACACACACACACACACACACAGTGTGTGCACACAACTCTATTCACCATAGAGATATGAAACCTGTTTGGCTAAGTGCAAATATTAACATTCCTCCCCTGGCTCACTTAACTGATCCATTTCTTGACTGTTGTGTAAAATGCTGTAGTCAACGTCTAGGTGCTGAAGTATTTTTGGCGTATTCATTTCTTTTTTCAGAGCTTTAGTTTTAGTCTGGAATGTGACTACTGGATTACAGGTCAGTTTCTCTATTTGTTTTCTATGAAGAACTTCTACGCTGTTCTCCTCAATGCGTCTACTAATTGATACTACCATCATCTGCAATCAGGGACTCACTTTTTTCTATGTCCTCTCCAGCAGTTGCTATTCTGCTTGCTTTAAAATAGTAGCTTCCTACTGGGCTGGGGTGAGGCTCAGTATGGTTTCCATTTACATTTCTTCCATTATTGGAGTTGAGCTGGGTTTTGTTGCTTTTTCTACTGTATGTATGTGGCAGGGGAATAAACCCAAGCAATCTGCCTCCTTTTTGTTTGCCATTTAATATTGTTACACAAAGGTTTTAAAGATGTGTGCTTTTCTCAGATTTTGTGAGTCTTAAATACAAAGTAAATGTCCACTTGGTTGTGTGCCAGGATTGAGCTCCTTCAATGTCACATAGCAATCTACCATAGTTATTCATAAAACATCAGATAGAGTCCAAGACAATAAGATCATGCCCACTTTTATCTCCTTCTTTGTGACATTGGGCAACTCACCAACTTCCCTGTAGCTCTGATTCTTGTAAGGAAGTGAAGAATTTACCAGAAAGAAGCAATGTAGAGGTTGGGGTTTTTTTGAGAATGCCTGTCATGTGAGACAATATTCTGTTGGCAATATTAATATTGGTGATAATATTGATACTGTTAGTTATTAAAATATAAACTAATCACAGTATTAATGTGCATAAGTGTACATTAATTACAATAGGTCACTGAAACAGTTCTCTTTGTCTTTGCATGATTTATGATATACATTTTAATTTTCTATATTAGTTACCACCAAGACATAGACATGCTCTCTGAGAGCAAAGCTAAACTTCACTCTGCGGGATCACTTGTGCACTTGACCTTACTATATGACTGCAAAGCTGAAGCTCTCATTCTTTTTTTCTATAAATTTTACGCCTACTTGTATTTGATTTCTTTCATGGTGATAGATTTTCCAATAGGACATAGAACAGTGAAAAGAAAGCATTCTGGTTATAGCTCTAATAAAATGGCAGACTCCTACTACAGCTATGTTACAAGGTATTGAAATAGTATGTGGTTACATTAGACAGTTTCATGTCATAAGTATGAGCAGCTGGCGTTAGTTTTGTTCTGACCTTTTCATTTAAACAAGTGTAAATCACCAACTCCCATTGCATTCTCAGAGAGTAATTATAGCTCAGCAAATTTCATTTATCTAAACCAGTATAATCTTATACATTCAGTGCATGCTAACTACAAGCTAAATATTTTCATTTTCTTCTGTTACAGCTACCTTTTTCTGGTTCCTCATCAGCACTTATAAACAAACACCTTATGGCCTGCTAAATGAGCCTCAAAAAGCTGCTATACACAATCAAAGCAATTGCAGTTATTTAAATGTGCATAAATATGCAATTGCTGCTCTCATCGAATACACTTGCATGCAAACAAAGCCCAGATATATACATAAGCCTCCCCATGTGACATACTGAGTGTCAGAAACAGGTTTTTAAGGCTCAAGCTACTCTTAACTGTGCTTTTTCCAGAGCTGAACAGTATAAATCAACCTGAAGCAGCTGCTAAACAATCTGAGATGGAACAAAGTAAACCACTGTAAATATAAAGAAAAATGTAAAATTGTTGGACTTTAGAATTCCTGCAACTCACTGGGAATCTGGGTAATAGTGACAGCAACTGAGACTGAGTTCTTTCTGGGAGCACCCCACATCTATAGAGCCTGCATGGAACTATAAAGTTTTTAAGTCCATTTTTTCCAACTAAAGGTTTCCAGGCAATGAGCGGACTAGGAGGAAAAATCCAGTACAAAAGGGAATTTTTGAAATTCTAAGGAACATCAACAGGGTTCTTCATGCTACTGATGCCATAGAGAACCTGAAGTGTGAGATGCCATTTCTCCAGAAAATACTTTTCAGTAGTTGTCTTAAAAAGGAACGTAAACCCCCCCTCTTATATTTGTTTACACCATGTTTATGGTATGTGTAGAATAATATAAGATTTTTTCTCTCATTCTCTCTCTCCCTCCTCATCTTTGCATCTCTCCCTCAGACTGAAGATAGAGTCAGTCCTAACAGAATTGTAGGACAGAATTCAGACTCCTCTGTCTCAGAGGAAAAATAAGAGGCAAAGAAACAGGGGAAGATAATCCCGTGATTCCGCTCAGGACTGAACTGTGTCCTGTGATTTTGCTCATGACTTTCAACCAACCCTCTGCAAAATATTTATATTGTATGCAGTAACTCAAATGTTCCTGTTATCACATTATAATTGATTATTGTGCTATTCCATGACAAGATGCAATTCATTAAAATAAAGAGTATATAAGTTTTCTTAATAGCATTTTCTTATACAGCAAGAAATAAAGAGTTACAGTTCTATGGCCATAGAAGACATATTTACAATCATTTTACCCATAAAAACATAAAACCATTCAGTATGAGATGCGCAGATTCCAATAAACTAGTTCACAACAAAAATGGGCTTTATCAGAATTGTCCCTTATGCCATCAAAATAGAATGTTGTCTTTTCAAAACAATTTTCAGATGAATAACATATCATAATGTGTATTTGCTAAGGCATAAATAACTTCTGTAATGTAAAAAGATGACAAGCATAAATAAATTTGAGGATATGTATTACGAATAAAGGAGATATTTGAGGATCTACTACTGCATCTGTTTCTCTGTATATATGACTCTCTGCCCAATGTGGCATCTGAATGTTAAAATGGTAGTTTGTATATGTTTAGAAATCAATGTTAGATTGAGTGAGCACATGACAGAAATGTGTAATGGCTAAAAAGCAGAAAAGATAATTAGGCTATTGAGCTAAAGTAGTCAAATGCCAGATCAGTTATTCTACACTATGTGATAAATTGCCCAACAGCAAGAAGGGATGGACATATTATGGATAGAAATCAAATTTTAATTTTTTTTTTGAGACTAGGTTTCTCTGTAGTTTTGGAGACTGTCCTGGAAATAGCTCTTGTAGACCAGGCTGGTCTTGAACTCACAGAGATCTGCCTACCAAGTGTTAGGATTAAAGGCGTGTGCCACCACTGTCTGGCTCAAATTAAAATTTTTTAAATGTGCTCATTTTTGTGTTATGTGTATGAGTATCTGGCTGCACTTATGTGCACCATGTGTTTGCTTTTTGATTGGTTCTAGGAAAGGGAAGCAGATCTCTGAGCATGGAGTTCCAGGTGTCTGTCCTACTCTCAGTGCTGGGATCCGAACCTAGGGGCTCTGCAAGACCAGTGCCCTCCTAGCAGCCAAGCCTCTCCAGACTCACACAAAATGAATTTTGAAAGATTTTGAAAACTACATGAAATTCACAAATAGCAAATTTAAAAGTACAGATGATTATGATGTTGTAAGAATAATTTATGCTAGGCCTCCTTAGCCTCCTTACTCCCCAGGGAAAGGTGAGTGTGCTATCTGCCTGTTCCTCAATCTCACAGCGCGATGGGGGTCAAGTCAAAGCAGGAATTCGGTTTATTCTAGCTTATATAGCTTATATAGGTTAAGTGACATAGTGTGATGTGGGGCTGCCTCCAGCCAATGAGAGACAGCCAAGCCCTCCTCTGGCTGGAGGGGCATCTACCTCTACCTAGATTTTGCTGTCTCATCCTCACTCAGTTCCCTTAAACTTAAGCCCGGCTATTTTTTGTTGTTGTTGTTCAACAGGTCTTGAGGCACAGGTCTTGAGGTACAGGCCCTGAGATAATTTTGGCTCAACAATTCAAAAGGCAATGTACTTTGTGCCAAGTAATTGTAACTAAAAGCTAGTTTGGGAATTAGGAAATACGAGAAGGTGAGTCAATTAGAAAACAATCTAATGTCAGAAGTTAGAAGAGTAAGATCTTCATTGGACACAATTACAAAGCTGCTTATTCAAAATGGCTCAGTAGGCAAGAACACTCACTGTGCAAACATGAGACCCAAGTTCACTTCAGCAGTACTCACATGATTCAGGCATAGTATGTCCATTTCCAGAGATCCCAGGAGCTTGTTGGCAAGTCATTGTAACTTAAATAGTGAACTTCAGGTCCAGTGAGAGACCTTGTGCAAAGGATTAAGGCAAAGAGCTATCTTTCTCTGTCCTGTGCACATGCACATAGGCATGAGCATGTGTACACACACACATATTCACATTTTTCTTGTATATTTAGGATTTTAATTATCCTTAACTTTAACCTAGAGAAATTTGAGAGGAAGAATCCTGTTAAAGAAATCATGGCTCACAAATAAAAAAACAAAACCACATGTAAAATTTTCTGGTTCAGGGGTCTCATCCACTTAAATATTTGTAAAGTGTACTCATATATTGGAGAAGCTGATAATTTGACCCCCACATGTTTACCTAGCATGGCTTCCTAAATAAAATCTGTAATTGTGTGCAGAGAACTTTGTGTAAATTTTATAAACTGGTTTCTATATTGTATAATCATGAAATTTCAATGATATAATAAAAAACAAAGCAGGGAAAAGTACATGATTACAACTACAAGTTAATATGGTTTTTAAAATTATTACCAATGTCTTTATATCCATTTAAGTATTGTCCTATTCAGTGTTCTAGTGCTACGAAGAGACACCATGATCACAGAAACTCTTCTAAAGGAAAACATTTAATTGGGGCTATCTTACAGTTTCAGAGGTTTACCCACTACTGTCATGGTGGGAAGCATGGTGGCATGCAGGCAGACATGGTGATGGAGAAGGAGCTGAAAGCTACATCCTGATCCAAAGGCAGCAGAAAGAGAGAGAGGCACTGGGCTTGGCTTGAGCATCTGAAACCCCAAATCCCATTCCCAGTGACCCCTTCCTCTAACAAACACCTGCTAATGCCAGTCAGATAGAGCCACTTCCTAATGACCAAACTTCAGATCTATGGACGTCTCGGGGCCACTCTTCTTCAGCCTTCCAAAACTATTCTACAGTATCTCCCAAGTATTTTACAGTAAAGTTAATAGGCAGAAAGTGCATATGTGTTTAGTCTGTGTTTAGTTGGGTTTTGTCTAAACTTTGAGTAACAAACACTGCTACTTTTTCCCCCATATTCTTTTATTTTTCCATTAAAAAAAAAAGAGTTACATTTCCTCCCTTCTCCCAGTCCCCTCCCACTTTTTAACCAGAATTCTAAGATATGAATGTGATGTTTGTTTTATTTCCTTCATGTTCAAAATCAACACTTATTAGCTTCAATTCAAAAAATAAAAAATGAGCCTAAAGTATGTCACATCACACATTTCATTATTTTTGTCTTTGTTGTGCTTTTGGAGGTAAAAGTCAATTACTTTTAACTACTTGCATTGGCAGTATAAATTTTCTTATTTGTAATTCTACCAGCAACATGACAAATACAATGAGATATTGAAATAATTACACAAATACTGTTTTTCAAATAATGAAAATGTTTTAACTTCTTCTCCACTGATTACCAAGGTATGGTAAATTCCAATAGCTAAAAATATTTCCATGAGACAGCAAATTGGGCATATGAATAGCTATTGAGACTTCAGTACATGTGGTAATGAGAACAGTAATAGATTGATTAGAGAAACCGATAAAACTTTGGTCAATTTATAATATTAGAAAGGATTTATTTTTATAAAAATCCTTGTAAAATGTATTGTTCACTAATTTGCAGAACAACCTAGGTTAGTGGATGCAAATGTATCCATATTTGTAATACATTTGTCTCTAGAATATGTGTGTAAAAGTATGGATGCACTGCTGAAAATTTCAGAACCATAAAAAATTTATTATGTTCTAGCATATAATTTTTAAAGATGTTTGGCAATATAATACTAAAGTAATACTGTACAAAAGCCATAACTACATATAGATCATGAACCACAGTTAAATGAAAAACCCGGAATAAATAATATTCCAAGCTCAGAGTTTTTCATGCTGTGCTCTTTAAGTATGTTTTTTAGAGTTTTCTATTGCTGTGAAGAAACACACTGTCCATAGCAATTCTTTTTTTGTATTTATTTATTTTTTTCCATTTTACATACCAAATCCCAGTTTCCTCTCCTGCCCCTTTTCCAACCCCACTCCTCCCTACTTACCATCACTGTGGAGGCAAATTTTCTCTGTCTTTTTCTTGTAAAGGTATAGTGAATAAACTACCTTTTAAATCAGTAACTATAAGAGGCCATCCTTTAGGTAATAGAAAAGGCAAAGGAGTGCCAGACTGTAGAGAGCTCATTGGCTGAATCACCTTATTAATAGCTCTTAGGTCTGTTACCATTCTCCATTTTCTAGACTTCTTTTTAGCAAATTCAGGAGAATTCCAAGGGCTGATTGATTCTTCAATATGATGGGCATTTAACAGTTCCTGTACCAGTTGTTCTAAGGGCTGCAGTTTCTCTGTTGTTAAAGGCCATTGCTCAACCCATGCAGGTTTGTCTGTCAACCATTCTAAAGGCAGGGCTGTTGGTATCTTTGGAAAATCAACAGTTGTTGTGCCCTGTTCATACAACCTGAATGTTTCATGACTGTTCTTTATAGTATCTTGTAATATTTTTTCCCAAAACATACATTAATTTATAGTTTCTTTATAAGATTTTGGGAATGAGAATATGAGTATTCCATTGCTGTAATGAATCATGTTCACACAAATTCATTGCTCTGTTAGCTACATATGGTTTTAAGATTCCTCCCTATCTTTCTGGCTCTGTACTCTCGCAATCTGAGCACAGTTCCAATCCCTACAAACTGAACTGTATCTGTGTCTACCAGACCTTCAATGACAATGTCATTTATTTGTATTTATATTTTTAATTTTGGTCTTTGTTCATTTATAGAAGTTTGCCAAAACTTGCTTTATGGTTTTTCCTGAATTTTTTCTTCTCTCTTCTACAGCTATTCTATTATCCAGAGCAGTATGGCTTCGTACAAGAGGTATTAGGTTCTTTAATTGCTCTGGGAAAGAGTTTCCTCTACAATGGCAAGAAATGACTGAATCAGATTTGGCATAGGGACCTGCAAGAGGCCCCTCATGTTTCCTGATGGCAAAGGATTACCACGAATACTCCTCGTTGACCTACATCTATTAGTCCAATGCTTGCCTTTGCCATATCTTCTGCATAATCCAGAATAGAGGGGCAGTCTATTTGGATTATGCTTATAAAAATTGTTTCTAGGAATGTCCCATTTATAATCCCTTTTATGGTGACCTTGGCTACCACAATTTAAACACTTAACATTTTGATTTTTCTTCAAACCCTGGAAATCACCTTTCCTATCCAAGTATCATCATGATCATGAGATTCAATATTAATTGTGTCTTAGATCCATTCCTTCAAAGGTGCTAACTTTGCCTTTCATGGCCTACTTACTTTTTGTATTGAGAACTAGAATTTTCAAAATCAGAATTTCAATTATTATTTGTCTAGCTTCTTAATTTGGTATCATTTTATTTACTGCTGTTGTCAGTCTTTGTTAAAAATCCGTGAAGGTTTCTTCTGGGCCCTAAATGACTTCAATCTTCTTTCCTACTCCTTCAATTCTTTCCCAAGAATTCAAAGTTGCTGTACATTCATAAAGCCAGAATGTGACCATCACATAGAGATCACCTTTCTTCTTTAGCAAAATCTCTTTCTCCAAACAGTTGATCATGGGAGATTTCCATACCTCTAGCTTTACTCCATTGTTCAATAGTCTTAGCATCTTTGATGAACCAGGTAGTTCATTGTAATTAAGGCACAGACTCTAAAACAGCTTTGACCAAGTCTATCCAGTCTTTAAGTCTATTAAAAACTGACTACAAATTTAACATTTGCTTCACAAAAGGTGAATGCAAACCATATGAGATTATTGCTTCTTTGAATCTCCTTAAATCTAACTTTGGCACAGGAGTCCATTCAACTCTTATTCTATTATTTGGCAAATCCTGTATGGTTACGAGATATATTGAGGTTGGATGACTAAAAATCCTAGGCTGTTCCTCTCTATTCTTATAATGTTACACTGAAATTGGTTCTCCACTAAATTCCTCTGTGTGGATTTTTACATCTCTGTGATTTGTTTTATTAACTTTTTCTAAGGCATGCATCTTAGCACTCAGATTAACTAACTGCTTTAGTGAAACAACAAAAATGATAACACTGATAATTTTTACAATTGACATTACATAAATCCCATCTAAATTAGTTATCCTTTCATTTAATCATTTCATTTTCAAACTGTCCAATGTATTATCATACAGCAACACAAATCCTTCCAATATAATAGTGTTTCCCATTTTTTTAAAGTGGAAAAAACTCTCTCTTTTAACTAATTCTTCCCTTTAAGAAGTCCCAGTTGTCTTAACAAATTTACCGTCGATGCTGATAAAGATTTGAGGTTTATTGCTGCTGTGTAGAACAGTAATAGCCTGACTGGATTGCAATGCAGCTACCTAGTTTGGCATCAGCACAAGACAAGGTTTATGGAGAGCCTGCCAGGAGAGAAGAAAGAAAAGCCTAGTTAGCAAAGAGGTGACTCTGGCCACGTGTAGCTCCAGCCTATGCCAGTGGCTATATAGCTACAGGCAAACAGGTTTTTCATGAATTTGTACTTCAAATGTTGGAGAAAAACCTCTGCCAATGCTTAGACCAAAGGGGTGATTCTTAGTTTGCCTAGACTGTACTGTGTCTCCAATAAACCTCAGACTCCACACTCCAATGAGCTCCTGTCTCTTTCCCATTATAGTCATGTACCTACCCAGCCATATCACTCCTATTTACACCTCTCTAGTGCTGGGATTAAAGACAAGTGACTTCTAAACACTGGAATCAAAGGTGTGAGCTATGACCACTGGGATCTGTTTTTGGAACTATCTTGTGTAGGCTAGGGTAGCCTTAAACTCACAGTGACCCATCTGCATCTGTTTCCTGAATCCTGGGATTAAAGGTTTATGTTACAACTCCCTGGCCTCTAGTGATTTAACTTTGCCACACTCTGATCTTCAGGCAAGCTTTATTTATTAAAATGTTAATCAAATATCATCCCAGTCTTCTATTTCAGAAAATAACCATTTGATATGAAAGTTGATAAAATTCAAACTAAAAGTTATTCCCTATGATGGTTGGTGTTATCATCCTGACAGAATCTGAAACCACCTAAGGGAAGAGTCCCCAGGCACACTTGTGAAGGATTGTTTTACCTCTGGATATGTCCAAAGGGATAATGTTGATTAGACTAGTGGAAGTAGAAAGACATATAGATCTAGATTGTTGGACTATATGAGAAAGAGAAAACCACCTGAGCACAACTGATCTCTCTGTTTCTTAGTTATGGATAAATTGTTACAGGCTCAAATGCCCACTGCTGAGCATTCACTGCCATAGTGGGCTATAACCATGTACTGTGAGCCAAGTAAAACTTTTCTTCTTATAGTGGCTTCTGTCAGGGAAATTGTCACAGCAACAGGGAAAGTAACTAAGACATCACACAAAGGGTAACAAACACAGCAGGGGTAAATCTCACTAGCTACATTTCCATTGCAGCCTAGTGAGCAGATACCTAATGTTTGAGCACCAGATACATGATACACTTTTGGAAGATTGCACAGGGAAATGTAAATAGGGTTGATTACCTATGAAGGCCACATTTTCCAGGCTGCATGAAACCACTGTTGAAAATACATTTAAAATCTCCTAAAAAAATCATGCTCAAACTAAATGAATGTAGTTATCCATTTTAGTTTAACTAATTTTAAAATTGAAGCTATGAATGAAATATGTAGTCAACAATTTGCATACAGAAGATGATGAAGCTAAAATCACAAGAAGAAAGATAAGTAAGAGAAACAAGGAAGTGTTGGTTTGATCAGGCCCACTAGGGATTTTTTATCACTCTAGCTTGCTAGCACAGAGAATAAGCAATATGTAATTTCCTAAAAGGATGAATATATTAATGGAGAAATATGTAAATTTCCAATCCTCAGTGCTTCCTTTGTTTATTGGCACAACAGAATTTCTTCATATATATTGTATCTGTTCAGAAGATAAAGTGCATCTGACAAATGATATATGTGCATCTACATTTGGAAGACAATGAAATAAACTGGAAATTATTCTAAGCTGGCTATCAGGGGATTTAAGGCTACGTTCACACTGTAGGTCTTTGGGCATCTCTGCTATTTGCATAGTTAGAGCAGGATATTACAGACCTTGCAGTCCTTGGTTGGGGCTCATAGTCACTTCTCTGTTGTAGACAGAAGTATCTGTCCCCCTGATTCTGTGGCTGTTCAGTCCCAAAGAAACAAACAGAGGCTTATCCTAATTATAAACTGTTTATCCTGTTAACTCAGACTTATTATTAATTAGCTCTTACAATTTAAATTAACTCATAATTCTTATGTGTGTTAGCCACATATCTTGGTACCTTTTCTTAGTAAGGCATTCTCATCTTGCTTTCTCTGTGGCTGGCTGGTAACTGACTCTCTGCCTTTTCTCTTCCTAGAATTCTTCTAGTCTGGTTGCCCTTCCTATACTTCCTTTCTGGCTACTGGTCAACCAGTGTTTCATTAAATCAATATGAAAGACAAATCTTTAGTTACAAGAGCATTATCCCACAGCATTTCCCTTTTTTTCTTTAAAGCAAGAACCCTGATTCTAATTTCCTTTGTTTAGCATTTTTTTTTCTGACCATTCTCCATAACAACTTGTAAGCAACACAGCAAATAAAGACAAATGGCACCCAAATGTTTGACGAGAATTTCCACATAAAGCCCAAGAAAGCTTTAAAAGAGAAAGGATACTTGACAGATAAGAACAGAGTCAAGGCTGAGTGGTGGAGGCGCACGCCTTTAATCCCAGCATTCGGGAAGCAGAGGCAGGAGGATCTCTGTGAGTTTGAGACCAGTCTGGTCTTACAAGAGCTAGTTGCAGGACAGGCCCAAAGCTACAGAGAAAACCTGTTTTTAAACAGCAAGAGAAAAAAAAAAAAAGAAAGAAAGACCAGAGTCAAGTGACGATTCTTGGTAACCATTGTTGCTATGGTAGCTCTGTTTGCTTGCAGTGTGCAGAGGTGAGGCTCTGTTGTAGGAGGCCACTTGTTCATTTCCCGGCCACCCAGACTCTTGAAACAACCACATAGAAACTGTACTAATTAAACCACTGCTTGGCCTATTAGCTCTAACTTCTTATTGGCTAGCACTTATATCTTAATTTAACCCATTTCTATTAATCCATGAATCATCATGTGGCTGTGGCTTTCTGGCAAGGTTCTGGCTCATCTGTTCCCGGTGACAGATATATATGATAAAAGATAAAACAGATATAAATATTGTAACTTGCTTGATAACTGTTTTATGTAATTTCATTATGTTAAAGTTAAAACTTTCCTTTTAATTTAAACAGAAAAGGGGAGGTGGGATTCCCCTCTATATGCTGTGAATACCTTTGGCTAATAAAGAAGCTGTTTTGGGTCTGTGATAAGGCAAAGTAGAGTTCAGCAGGGAAAACTAAACTGAATGCTGGAAGAAAGAAGGCAGAGTCAGAGAGAAGTCATGTAGCTCTGCTGGAGACAGATGTTGGAACTTTACCCAGTAAGCCATAGCCATGTGGCAATACACAGATTAATGGGAATGGATTAGTTTAGGATATAAGAGTTAACCAGAAACGCACTTACACTATTGGCCAAATAATATTGCAAATAATAAGATTTCTGTGTGATTATTACAGGACTGGGCTGGATGGAAACCTCATACAAAATGGCTCTTTTATGCTGACATCAATCTTTATGTGGAAATTCTTGTCAAACATTTGGGCATCATTTGTAGTATGAATAATAAAAACTCAGAGACAGATATTGGGGTTCAACCTGAAGGTCTGAAAAGCAAAACAGTCAGCCACTGACTCTTCTACCTCAGTTCAAAATGGCAATCCTGCCTCCTGGAATCTCAAAATGAGACTGTGCCTGAGAATTATCTCCTCCCATCTTACATTCCTCTCTAGGGCTGAGATTAAAGGCATATACTACCTGGTTTCTATGTCAACTAGTGTGGCTACTGGTTTTAAAGGTGTATAATACCACTGCCTGGTCTATAACGCTGGTGAGTAGGGCTGTTTTACTCTCTGATCTTCAGGCAAGCTTTATTTATGAAAATACAAGTGAAATATCACTACATTCTATACGGTCTCCTCATTGCCTACATTTGGTTTTCAATTCACACAACTTAACTATGATGTACTTTGTTAAATATAAGATGATATGCAAAATACTGTATAATATAGTACCTGACAAAATTCTGAGTAAGCATTATTATCCTCTTGAAAAGGCTAAGGACATTATAGCATAAAAAATTACTATTCTGACTACATATAATATTTTAAATGATGTAATTATCAGAATATATTATGTTTTACAGAAACTGGTAAAATAAAGAAAAAAATGATCATGAAAATGTAAGATTACCTACCTTGTCATCCTATTGACTATTTTAATTGTCATAGTACCTTTCAGCTCTTAGGTATATTCATATTTTCAAACTTCAAATTATGATGGTTATGTAATTTTAAATCACTATAATTTTATACTAAATTCCAAATGTACCACTGAATACATTTTTAATGGAAACATCATATTAAGGTATATAAACTATAATATTTATTTCTTTCCAAATATTTTCTAAATATTAAAAAATATCTTTCCAATATATTTAATTAATAACTTTACCTATTATAAATAATATTCTAATCATAGTTATATATGAATTGCTCTCTATAAATCAATTATTTCTTTGATGTAGCTTTGTATAACAGTAGTCATAAAGTCAAATAATTTACATTATAATTGAAATGTAGTAGTTACAAGTTTCAAGGAATCTTTCTGTTCTAGCAAATCATTTTATATATATATTTATTATATAATAAACATATCTTTTAACTCTAAGTTATAGACAATTTCTGTTATATAAATATTTAAAATGAATTTTATGCATGTGATACACTTTATTCTTTAAAACTTTAGCAGAAGATCCCTTTGCAAATAATCATTGTATTTTTCATTCAGTACAATAGAAACTGAGATAATTAACAGTTAAATGTGGATTTTAATTGTTATTCTGTAGTTCCTTTTTCTTGACTCTGGAGAAAAGGAGAGGTCTATATTAGGGATTAAGAATTCATTCCATGTATGTTACAAAACACAATTTGTATTTAAGCTATTAACAAAAATGTGACAATACAGCACGAAACACAAATGGAGTTAAAATTGTCATGAAAACAGTCTTTCCATAACACTTGTCTTAAGCCAGAGGTTCATTATGCTGCAAAATTTTAGACATGTGTGATAAAACGTCAAGGGCTCACTCATACCAAGGGGAAATGTTGAAATATTGTTAACTGCAAAGATTAAAATGATGTTAAGTTGTGTGAGCCACTACCAGCAACTGTAAGTGATACTAGGAATTTAACAGATATGTGTCTCCAGGTATCCATTCCTATGCAACATGCTACAAATCAATGGAATAGCCTTCATCTATAAAACAGCTATCATCAAAATCTGGTGGAAGCTCTCTAATGAAAAACTCCAGGGCATTTCCAAACTGGCAATATGAAAAATGACAAGGGATACATCATGGAAGAATGTAAAAAGCAATAAAGAAAAAGCAAGAAGAAATGAAAACTTAGAATTGAGTGGATAAAGATTAAATACAAAATAAGAATGTCTCTTTGAACCAAACACAGTGAAACATTTCAGCTGCATTTCTTTCACTTACTAATTTTTTTCATTTTACATACCAACTACAGTTCCTCCTCCACTCCACCCCCCCATTTCCCCATCTACTCCTCAGAAAGGGTAAGACTTCCCAGGAGAGTCAATAAAGTCTGGCACATCAAGTTTAGGCCAGACCAATGCCCTCTCTCCTGTATCAAGGTTGAGCAAGGTATCCCTCCATAGAGAATGGGCTCCAAAAAACTAGTTTATGTACTAGGCATAAATTCTGGTACCATTCCCAGTGACCCCACAAACTGCTCAAGCCACAACTGTCAACCATATTCAGAGGGCCTAGTTTGGTCCTATGCAGGTTCCTAGACTGTCGGCCCAGAGTTAGTGAGCTTCCACCAGATTGGGGTCTGCTGTCTCTTTGAGTTTCCCCATCACCCCATCATGGTCTTGACCCCTTTGCTGATATAATCCCTTCTCCCTCTCTTTGACTGGACTCCAGGATCATGGCCCAGTGCTTAACTGTGGATTTCTGCATCTGCTTTCATCAGTTACTGGAAGAAAGTTCTATATGACAATTAGGGTTGTCATCAATATGCTTACAGGAGAAGGCCAGTTCAGGTACCTTTTCCACTACTGCTTGGTGCCTTAGCTGGGGTCATCCTTGTGGATTCCTGAAAATTTTTCTAACACAAGGTTTTTCCTTAACCCCATAATGGCTCCATCTATCAAGATATCACTTTCTTTGCTCCCCCTCTTTGTCCCTCCCTCAACTCAACCATCCTGTCCCCTCATATTTTATTCCCCATCCCCTTCACCCTCCTCATGTTCCCAATTTCCTCAGGAGACCTTATCTGTTTCCCTTTCCCAGGGACATCCACTAATGTCTCTCTCTTAGGCACCTCCTTCTTACTTAGCTTCTCAGGGGCTGTGGATTGTAGACTTTTGCTTTATTTCTAATATCCACTTATGAGTGAGTATAAACACAGTATGTCTTTCTGGGTCTGGGTTACTTCATGTAGGATTGTTTTTCCTACTTCCATCCATTTGCCTGCAAATTCCAAGATGTCATTGCTTATTTGCTGCTGAGTAATACTCATTGTATAAATGTACCATATTTTCTTTATCCATTCTTTGGTTGAGGGGCATCTAAGTTGTTTCCAAGTTCTGGTTATTATGAATAATGATGTTATGAATATAGTTGAGCAAATGTCCTTTTTATATGAATTTGCATCCTTTGGGTATATGTCCAAGAGTGGTATTTCTTAAGTTATAAAAAGTTATTAGGCAAGCTATTGTTGTCAAAAATACCAATATTATTTAGAATTATCAGGAATCTCTATAGTACATATATTTTAGTTACAAGTAAGTAGCCTTTTAGTCCTGTACCTATAGGCTCTAGTACTGTTCTGTATATCAAACTTATACAAATTTACTTACTGACCTCCACTCATAGTTAAAAAACAGTACTAGCAGAACTCAAATATAGCTGTCCTAACACCAGATATAGATATATGATATCATTTATATGCCCATTTATAAAGCAATGAAAAATATTGGCAATTTGAAGAATAGATTATTAGAAAGCCTACATTTGAAGGAGCAGACCCCTTTAGTTTTCTTTAAAATAAGTTTTATATTTAATATCTAGTATTAAATCATTCCAAAAGTAGGCTTCAGTAGCTGATCTAATTTATTCTCTCTGTATGGTCCAGGCTGCCCTCAGTCTTCCTCCATGCTATGATTGCAGTCATTCACAACTCTTGGTGCCCACGTTTTAAAACATCCATACAACTATAATTCATTCATCTCTTTTTGAATAACCTCTGCTTTCCAAGAGTATACCAAGTTATTTTATATGTTGTAATAAAGAATTAAGCTATATTTCCTTATATACTAATATCAAAATATCAGAGACTTTCTGTGGATTTAATACTCCTGTGTGTCTGTGTGGGTGTAGGTGTGGTTAGGTGTGTATGTTTGGTTGAATTTTTGTAGTTTGAGACAGGATCTAATGTAGCCCAGAATAGCATCAACCTCACTATATAGGTAAGGCACACCTTGAATTCTTAACCTTCCCGCCTTCACTTCCAAAGTCTTGTGAGTACAGACATGTAGCACCATATCTAACTCTCTTAAACAGTAATACAAAATATCAAAAATGTAAGTTCATGTTGGAGAAGAGAAAGATTTTGCTCTGGTTCACTTGATAGGTCTCCATTTCATAGTCTTGTGACAACTAAGAGTCAAAAACGCTTCTCTCAGCCTCTCCTCATGTGTACATACCCTGTCCCAAGACTATGGTCAGGTCTCTCACAGAAATATCTCAGTATCATGGTAACAACTTGTTTGAGTTACGGTTACTCTTGCTGTCATAAAACACTATGACCAAATCAACTTAGGAAGGAAAAGGTTTATTTGATTTTTCACTTTCATATCACAGTTCATCAAAGAAAGGAGTTAGAATAGGCCTACAGTCAGGGAAAGAACTTGTAGGAAACACCTGATGCCATGACTTGCTCGACATGGCTTGCTCAGGCTGCTTTATTCTAGAACCCAGGGCCACCACCCCAAGGATGACACCCTCCCCACACATACCAACTAGTAATTAAGAAATTGAGGGTCCCTCCTTTCAGATAACTCTAGTTATAAAACTAACCAACACAGACCCCTGTGAATATCATGGATATTATAGCAGCATTAATTAATCTCATTTAGGATCACAAGCTCAATTGATATTTCTTTTCTGCTTCCATATGTTTCATCAATGTATTACAGTTTTCTATGTATAGGTCTTTACATCATGCTCTTTGTAAATCATCATCTTAATTTTATTTCAATTTTTAAATTGAGCTGTTCTCTTGATTTCTTTCTCAAGTAGTTATTTTAAGAAATGCTAACTTTTTTTTCTGTGAACTTGAAAATGAATATTTGTTTGTTTTTTTATTTCTTTCTCTTGTTTGGTTGTTCTAACACTTCTTTAGTGTAAGTAGGCATCCTTGTCTCACTTTATATCTTGGATCAAATTAGAGGAAAACTTTAAGGTTTTTTTTTCTGGTATATTAGCCATAGTTGTGTATGATGTGTGTGTATGAAAAGATTTTGAACTTTACCTAATTCTTTCATTCTGCCTGCTGAGATGTTCCTCTTTCTTTCATTCTGTTAATGTGATTTACTATTTATACATTTGCATATGTTAATTCATCTTATAGTGATAGATCCTCCTAATGTGAATTAAATTTGCCTTACTGATATTTTGTTGAGAATTTGTGCATCTATGCTCATCCTTCATATCCACTGAATTTTGTTTCTTAAGAAGAGGAAATCCATTTTGGAAGCCAGTTATATTTATCTCTGTACCATCACTGCCTCTAATACTTAAATTTTGAGTTTCACAATTTCTTAAGTTGTTGGTGAACCATGGGGCTTGAAATATATCAAGCAATTGTATTTCCCCATTATATCAAAAGAATCCAAATTTGAAATTTTAGCACTAAGGATAGAACCTATAGCCTTGCATATCAAGCAAATTCTTGAAATGTGGGCTTAATCAGCAACACAAGAAGTCAATTTTCAAACTGTATAGCCATTATCAAAAGGCACTTTTCTATGCTTTTTGTGCTCTATGGAAACTTGCATTACAGGATGCTGTGACCTTGCTCCTGAATGAACAGTTGTCTACAGTTGTCACTCCTTAGAAGGCAACTTGTCCCATGTTTTGTGCTCTCTGTGTTCTGAAGATGTTCATTTTGCTTTCTAAACCTATAATTTTCCTAATTCAATTTTCCAAAATTCTCAGTGAATTACACATACCACCTAACAGAAGAGAATTTGTATGAAAATGTCTTGTTTGATTCATTTCTTTAAAGAGGCACAGTATTTTTCTCTTTATACTAATGTTAAAGAGGTCTTCTAGTGCTGAGTGAGCTGTTGTTATCTTATTAAGAATGAGAGGGATGTCATGGCTTTGCAGTTGAAGTGTCTGATTCATGAGTAAGAGAAATAAGTTTGGACACCCAGTTAAGTGCTGTGCAGGCATGGTTGCCCACCTATAACTCTGACATGGGAAGTAGAGGCATAGTATAAACAGAGCAAGATGACTAGTAAGACTAGTTATATCAGCTATCCTGGGTTTAGTTGAAGGACTCTGCTTTATTGAATAAAGAAGAAAAGATGTCCAAATCCATATATACACCTCAAACTATATTATGCATTCATATACATGTACACATATACCCACAAATTATCATCCACAACTGTAGAGACACACATGCACGCATGCACATAACATACATACACGTAAAAATACAGGTCAATATTTAAATTTGTTTTCCTTGTTTGCCTCTATTAGAACTTTTATGTATTATTACTATTTAGTATAATTGATGGTTAATAAAAACATATTTATCCATTCTGTTTAAGATCTTTTCCATCAAAGTCCTAGCATTACTAAAATCTAAATGCCAAAATTAAGTAACACACAAACTTGGAATTTCTCATAATTATGTCCAAAAGTCTCAAAACATGTAAAATTAGTTAAAGTTACTTTCTCAAATGTGATACTTAAGACTCCATGTTGTAGGGGCCATTTGTTTGTTCCTGTCACCCAAACTGAAATAATCACTCAGAAACTGTATTAATTGTAATACTGTTTGGCCAAAAGCTTAAGCGTATTTCTGGATAACTCATATCTTAAATGAACCCAGTTCTATTATTTTATATTTTACCATTAGGTTTGTGGCCTACCCTCAAGGTTTCAGCTGGCGGCTTGAGACATTCTCCTCTGGTGGCTCCATGGTGTCTCCTTGACTCTGCCTACTCTCTCTCTCTATATATATATCTCTTCAAGCCTGGCTATATTCTGTTAAGCCATTAGCTGAAAGCAGTTTGTTTATTTATTAACCAATAAAAGCAACATATATACAGAAGGACTTCTCTCACCAACTCGGTTTTTAAATTAAGCTACCAAACACTTCAGAGTTTTGATCTCCCACTGACTGCTAGTATGTAGTAGAGAAAGCCTGCCTTTGAGAGTTGATCAATTAGTGTGAATGCTAGCATTCTGTATCTGTGTTACTTCATGTAAGTAGCTAAATTTCTTACTGACTTTCAGATATTTTTCTTGAACAAAGCAAGGATAATAATACCTTTATTGTCAGCATTATTTCAAAATTAAAATGATTATACACATTAAGTACCTGCCACTGTACTTAGCAAACAATTGTGCAATAAATACTAACTTTTTTTTTCATTTAGTTACTCTATTACAGTTTGTATATTTTGGTTGCTTGTTTGGGACTCTTGCTTCTTTTGAGTAAGATTATGTTAAGCATAAAAGATAAGAATGTTATGTTTTTGACTCAGGGAAGTTGCTTAAACACACAGTTTTTGCACACTATGTGCTAAGAGAGGAACAAACTTTGATGCAAGACATAACAAGAACACAGAAGCAATTAATACACATAAATCTCTCTAAGCAGTATACTTAGGAGAAATATGTTCCCATTCATCCTACTAAATAGTGGTAACTATTTGACACTATTTGTACAGCTGCCGACATTCATAACTCATAGCTCAGCAATTCTGCTTCTGGTCTTTACCCACCATAGCTATCCACATATGCACAAGGGACCTCCAAAATAATGTTTACCTGCGGTTTACAGACAGAAAATGTAGATTTCTCCTTCTAGTCAAATGGGTAGGTTGTAGTGTGTAAATAATAGTGAAAATGCACTAATATCTTAATGTTAAGAGATAAATTTATCAGGTATAATAATTAATAAAAAATCATCTATGCAGAAATCTTTATGTGTCATAGCACAATATCATTAATTAAACAGAATAGTACAACATAGATACATAATAAAGATACCTAGTTGTCCACGAGTCATAATGATTGTCATAACTTCCCATGCTATGGACCAAGAGATGGCCTGTGTATGGCAAGCAAGTACTCTACTACTGAGCTAGTTACCTCCTTAACTTAATAATGACTTGCAGCAAGTGTTGAGTAGTAGTTATTTTTGAAGGGAAGTTAAAATTATGATTATGAATTACTAATCTATTTGAATCCTAGAACTAGGATACATATTTCTATTTTGTCTGTTGAAAAATAAGGTAATGTCATATGTTTCTAAATATACTGCAATAAGAAGCCTTTCAAACTTTCTAGTTGTTTCTGTTCACATATGTGCATCACTATATCAGCATTTTTAAATATGTTGTTGTTCATTTGATATTATAAATGTCAGCATCTTTAAATATGTTGTTGTTCATTTGATATTATAAATCTCAAGTTTGAAACAATTATTCAGCAATATTGCTGTGTTGAATTTGGGAAAATATGGTCAATTTTCATACCCTGCAAGCTGTCTTGTATATTTTCAACTGAATTACTTAACTTCTGGAGATTTCAGCCAGTAATGTTGAATGGCATAATGTAGGCATGAGCTTAAATATTTGACCATTTGAGTGATGGCTGACATATTGCAAATGATGAGGAAATGAAGAGAGAGTTCTAAAGTGATGAAATTTGCTTTAACTTTAGTGTCAGTCTTCATTACACAGTAATCTTGCTTTGGAGGATATATGTCCCAAGATAATTCTCTTTCTGGTTTTGCTGGGTCATGGAAACCAGTCTTGAACTCTTAGCAAGATTTTCCTCACATGTCCCAGTCTCCTTCACAACTGGAGACAAAATACAGTATCTCATGTTTTTCTGTCTGTTCTCATAATACAGTAGATAGACATCAAAGGTAAGTGGTACGTTCCCCACTACATGAGGCTGACAATCTTCTCCAGCATTGAACAATGGCTGGGTAGCTGCTAATCTATGTCAGAACTAACCCTGTGTATCAGGTGATAGCATCAGATCATCATAAATGTCCCCATTTCCGATGCCTCTTACTAACCATTGATAGTCAAGATGTATCCCTCTGCTGGGAATAAATTGCATGACCGTGGTAGTTAAAAGCACTAGATAAAACATTTGTGCTTACCAGTTTATAATCATAGATACTGCACACAAACCAGATAGAGCAATGCATAGGATGAGATTATGTGAAGAGGAATCCACGGACCCCTCAGGAGTCATTAATTGTCTTTGGCTCTTTATCTAAAGGGCTAAAGTCTTGTGAGACTTTGCCCATTCACACTAGCTTGTCAACGGGTGTGGTCATTAGACAACTCTTGTTTAGATAACTATATTGTTGAGAGTTCCTGGATACAGTTTTCATGTCCTAGAGAAAAGACACTTACAGCAGACATCCTGTTGCTCTGGCTCCTCCAATGCTACCTCCTCCTCTTCCTCAGTGTTCCTCCTTCACAGTGCCTGTGTCCTGCTATTCCCCTTCCCCTTCTGCTTACTTTCCATGTCTCACGCCATGGTTACTCTTCACTTTCCCATTTTTGTGGTTATTCCAGGTTACACGCTCACATCTAAAGATTTGGATCCAGAATTTACAAATAAGAGAAAACACATAGTGTTTGTCTTTGTAGGTCTGTGTTATCCCACTCAGTATAATATTTGCTAATTCCATCAATTTTCCTGCAGATTTTATTATTTCAGTTCTCTTTACAGCTGAATAGAATTCCATTGAGTATATAATCACATTTTCATTTGCTATAAACCAGTTGAAGACATTCAGATTGCTTCGGTTGCAAACATAGTAGCAAGAATGTGACTGAACAGATTTCTGTGGAGCAGGATATAGAGTTCTTTGGGCACATAACAAAACAAAAGTGGGATGGCTGGTATCGGTCGACCTGATTTTAGCTTTCAAGAATGTTCCAGATTGTTTTCCAGAGTGACTGCCTAGTCTGCAATCCCAGCAAAATTGAAGGAGTTTTTTTCCCTTCCCTTCCTCCATATACTCACCAGCATTTGGTATCAATTGTTTTCTTGATTTTAACCATTCTGACTGGGGTAATATGAAACCTCAAAGTAGTTTTACTAACTGCCACGGATATTTTAAAAAACTGTTTTGAGTATAGCAAGTAACCCTCTTAGGCACTGTTCTATTGCTGTGAAGAAGCATCATGAGCACTGAAACTCTTATTTAAAAAAAGCATTTTAACTGAGGGCAAGCTTACAGTTTCAAGGCTCAGTTCATTATCATCATGGTGAGAGCGCCATGGCCCCACGCAAGGTATTGGAGCAATAGATGAGAGCTATGTCCTTATTCACAGGAGGCAGACAGGGAGAGACTGGTCTTGGCAGAGGCTTTTGAAGCCTCAACACCCACCCCAAAGTGACAGCTTTCCTTCAGCAAGGTCACAAATGATCTTTCTAATTCTTCCAAAGAGTTCCACTCCCTGGTGACTAAGCATTAAAATAAATGAGCCTAGGGGACCATTCTTATTCAACCCCCATAGTAACTGCTAGTGATGCCTTCTGTGTTACCCATCAGCTAGCCGGGGAGGAATGAAGGATGAGCTGGCAAGCAGGCTGCTGTGTGAGCTGTTCCTTTGGTACTTGCAAGGCCTACACTGAGCTCTAAGTAGAACAGACAGGGTTGAAGATAAGTCAGCATAGTGCTTGCCCTCGAGGAACAAACAGGCGCCATTCCTGTGTGAAGTGTGAAGTGTTTCCATTCCACATTTGCATCACTGGCTCATTCTTACCCCTTTTGTTTTTTCAGTATTTTCTTCAGTTAATATGCATTTGACTGTGATGTGAGTGCAAACAGATGCTTTTTGCCAGTTTAGGTTAATGCAGCAAACTGAACTGCTGATATCTAGGTCAACAAAAATTAGCACCTCACACATGAAAATTGCTCTTTGTTCTTACACATGCTGCTGAATCTGATGACTCTCATTGTCATTAATTTTAACAGAATAGAGTTCTAGCAGGTTTAACCTACAATATCTGGTGCCAGCAGCATTAACAAGATTCTCAACCTTCTACTGTGAAACAACAGAAAAATTGTACACAGGTCTTAACATAGGAAAGCTTAGGAAATACGTTGTGTTGACTTCTTTTTATAGTCTTCTCAATTCCAGCTAAGGACCAGAAATGTACTCAAAAAATGAATGGAAAGCAATGACTGCTTTCAGAGGTTATGGCTCCTCCTGGACAGAATGTTCTCAAGCATCCTTCTGAGCTAGTTTTGCTTGGCACCAGAGCTGGCCCAGAGAATTGCTTTTCAGAGATTCTGAGCCTTGCATGAGTAGCTCAATGCCCAGATCCCTTGTATTTCACAATATCACACTGGATCCCTTAAATACACAGAATAACCAAGAAGATCACCATGAAGATCACATTTACTGAAGAGAATTGAATACAATCAAGTGTTTAGGGATTGGTGAAAATATTTTGACTTTTTGAAAACGTTTTCAGCCTTTAGGCTGACAATCTGTGCAGTAATATAGTGCTGACCTAGAATATGGTGATCACCCAAATACTCTGGTTTTGATAGAATGCTTTGAAATTATGAAGTTCAATTGACCACAAAGATCAGGGACTCATCCTCATGGGAAATCCACATGAATGAATTTAGAATGTGCTAGAGCACTGCCATCAACCCAAAATTGGCAATTTTTAACATTACTCAGCACATTTTCTTGTTTTCATTATTATATCAATTAGTTTGGACTATAGCTATAGCAAGTATATTACTAAATACATTTTATAATTGTAAGAGATTTGAAGAGTAGTCTCTACTTTTCGACAGGCGACAAACACACCCTGATCCCTTTACAAAGTACACACATATGTCTGGATTTTAAGGAAGAGGCACAACCTACTTATAGTTTTTTTTTAACATTTTTGAACCAAACGAAATTGGTGAACTTTATATATTTTATCTCACTGTTCAGCAGGCCAAAGCTCAAACTGGATTAAAAGCCAGAAGTGTGGGAGATGGTATATCTAGCAGTTAGTTATATGTCATTTATCAATGCATGTGTCCTCTCTGAGCCTAACTCTCATGGTAGAAAAAGAACATGTAACCTCACAGCGCCACTGGGTAACAGATGTAAAAGAGGGGTGAGAGGGAAACAGAATTGTTTCTTTACTTGGGCAGTTACGCATTTCAAATGAAGGGAATGGGGGAAATAGTAACTTCCACATTATCCTTAGGGTCAGTCCAACAACGGAAATGCTCCCTCTGAATATCTTACACAGACACTGAATATTATGCACAGTGTTCCATCCTTCTGCCTTCCACATACAGGGAAGATAAGACGCCATCATATTTCCTCTTTGATGAAATCGAAATAATGGGTCCTAACCCTTTCTGCGGGCTCTGCCTATTGCAGGTATAGAGCTCAGTGTTTCAAAAATACAAACAGAAAACCATCCCTCCACTGGTATCTACTTGGTTCGCTGTTTTAAAAGGTGCTTTGAGCTACAAATTTGACCTTTTGTTTCTCAAGCCTGTTTTTATTTTTTTGTTTTTGTAATATGTAAAAGCTCAGAGACATGGAGCAATAATTTATTTAAAGAACTAAATATTGAAAAAGTTATCTAAAATATTTAATATATTAGTCACAATTTAATGGGATTTGATATGGTTAGATTAATACCAATTGAGCTGTTAGAAATTAAAACGTTTGCTTTGTGGAATGCTGTTAGCTATTCCTTGTAGTAAGATCCTCATGGCCTACATCGTCATACAGATACATGCAAGCTGAAGAGCTGAGAAGGTTGCTGCAAGAACTTTCTTCAAACATTAAGACTAAGTCTCTCTGAGTTCAAGGCCAGCCTCATCTTCATACTGAGAATCAAGACAGCTAGAACAATGTGGTAAAACCTTGTCTCAAAACAAAACAAAAACAAATAAATAACACATTAAGCCTAGCATCCATTCCCTCATGATTTGGAAGCAGATGTTATTTTTAAGAATGATATCATTTTAAAGCTGAGACTTTTAATTAGGTGATTTTTTAATACCAGAAGCAAAGTTAACAGGTTGAATGAAATTTTGCTTAAGGCACCTGCTGCCATTTTTAGTAGGTGATTAGTCATTTTCCCTTTCCTGAGTGTGCTTGACAGAAATTCAAAGGATGAATCATAGTTTCAGTCTGTTGCTTACCTCATCACCACCCAAAGAAGAGCCTGGAAATCATCTCAACAAATTCAAAAACTAAATTCTGAAAATGCCTTAAGGAATTTGACAGAAGTATTTAGCAATCTGAAAATTACAGCTATCTGTCACATTAACTTTTCAAGAAATGTAGGCTGCTGAAATGTACACATACTATTTATAAAGATGTATCCAATTTAGAGTATACTCTTAAATATATGCAAACATGTCTGCCCCTGTAAGGATTGAACTTCACTTGGGCTTAATTTGTATTAAAAACCTGAGCTCACCAGTTATCAGAAATATAAGGAGTAGACAAGGTCATTTCCTAGAAGTCATGACATTATATACAGTTCAATTAATATACCTTACATTTTTGTGCATATTTGTTCTCAAAAATACAATTATTTATACATATATATTCAATTATAGATATGAACACACACACACTCAAGAATGTAAGCATGGCGTGGTAGTAGTACAGGCCTCCAATGCCAACACTCAGGACGCAGAGGCTGCTTTTAGGCTGCCCAGGCCTATATAGTGAGATGCTGTCTAAAATGTAGAAAGAAATAAAAGACAAAGATTTGTTTGTTTAAATGATATAGTCAGCCAAATATACAACCTTAAATAACTGTATATTAAGCATATGAAACTATTTCCTTACAGAGATTGTTGGCCAATAATGTTCACGGGCTCCTTGAGCTCCGCGCTCCCCTAGCTGTTGTTAGGCTGCCTCATTCCCCAGGGAAAGGCGAGTGGCGCTGTGCGCCCATTCTGGCAGCCCCACAACACAGGATGCTCACTCTGCAGCCCCAGGATGCAGGGCAATCCGACGCGACAGGGAGTCGAGTCAGGCAGGAGCTCAGTGTATTACTGTGAGCATCAGCTTGTATAGCTTAAGTGACAGGGTGTGATGTGGGGTTCCTCCATCCAATGAGAGGCAGCCAAACCTTCCCTCTGGCTGGAGGGGCGTCTACCTAATTTTTGCTGTCTCATCCTCACTCAAACTGGAGCCAGGCTTTTTTCTGTCCTATAGGCCTTGAGTTACAGCACCTGAGATGATTTTGGCCCAACAAATGTTAATTTGAATAAGAACTTTAAGTGTTAGAAAACCATCGTGTATAAGTATAAAGCTGGGCTGGTTTCACCATTTTCAATCCTAGTGAAAGACCCCAACCGATTTTTCATAACGAACTGGATGAACTGGGTAATGGGACAGATTCTTCCTCCCCGTTCCCCCTCCCCACAGGGCAGGAGGGCTAGCAATTATCAGAACTGGTCACAGTCCTGGGCAGGAAGGCTAGCAATTATCAGGACCAGTCACATTCTTCTAAACAGATGATTATCAGAAACGGTCATAGTGAATGATTACCAGACTGTAAACTGAGTCACGATGGAACAGGCAGCCTGTCACGTATTCAAGGTTTTTCTGGGAATAGGCTGAACTATGTTAATTTCATTCTGGGTTGAAGATCTAGACCAATCCCAATTGTACCCGTACCCCATATTATAATTTATGTAAAACTTGTGATTTTGTCTATAAAAACTTGCTTGCATGGATACTCGGGGTGCTTAGCTATCCCGAAGCTGGGCACCCGCTTGCGCAA
>PVIU01008417.1:0-83506 GCA_004026605.1 Ondatra zibethicus
TGTCATTGTTTGTGGGTTCTCCATCTGCCAACTTTCGCCGCCACATTCAGAGAGTCTGGTTTGATCATATGCTCATTCAGTCCCAGTCCAGCTGGATTGGTGTGCTCCCATTAGTTCAGGCACACTGTCTCAGTAGGTGGACCAGCCCCTCACGGTCCTAACTTCCTAACTCATCTTCTCCCACCTTCTGCTCTTCACCACGGTATATCCATTAATAAATCAATTAACGCAACCTTAGCAGGTTACAACTCCAGAAAGTATTGTTTTTATGTGTGTTTTTAAGGCTGAGTACTTGAGATTGGGTAACCATTTTGGGGGGCCAACGCTGGGGAAGACTAATTCTCCCTCTCTCAGCAGCCTTTAATTGAGTGTAGCTCTCACTGATGAATGGGGTTTTGTGAGACTTCTCCCACCCAAATTGGCATGTCAGCTATTGTCGCTGTGCACTGTGCAGGTCTTGTTAGGCTTCCATTTTTCTGAGATCCTAAATTCCATATAATATTTAGAAGATGTAATCATACATCAGACTTCCTGCCCCTCTGCCTTTTTCAATTTGTGATGTTCAGAGAGTCTTAGGTGTAGTGGTTTGCTGCAGATGTATCCATTGGTGCTGGGCATACCACATTCAGCTGTTCTCTGCATTTTGACTAGTTGTAGCTTTGAGTAACTGTCTTCTGTGTTATGATTTAAGAGCTTTAGAAGAAGTTTATTTTCACTCAATTTTCAGGTGTAGATTTAAATGTTGACAAAAGGCAAAAGTCTAAGAGATGGAATTTTTAACTTTTTGAAGTTATAAAACTAATATGAAGATAATAGATTAAGAATAAAAAAGAAACATTTTTCAGGGAATTGTCAGCACAAAACATGAAACACACACCATTCTGTTACATTCTGTGGGTATTTTTTGTCATTGGTCAAGATAATCAAGAGCATTTATTTCTTATAGGTCAATGTGATAAAGCAACAAATTGCTTTGAAAGATGTTTTTGGTATGTATGTTGACGCTACAAGCATGTGAAGAACCATTTATTACTGGCAATCTTTGATATTCCAAGAAAGAAAACTGTGGATGTTTTGGCTTCCTTTCTATATGATTCATTTCAAAAAGCCCCAGTGCATGACTTCCAGACTTTTATTTATTTATTTATTTATTTAGTTAGTTAGTTAGTTAGTTAGTTAGTTAGTTAGTTAGTTAGTTTTCAAGACAGATTTTCTTTGTAACTTTGGAGCCTGTCCTGGAACTAGCTCTTATAGACCAGGCTGGCCTCGCACTGCCTCTGCCTCCTAAGTGCTGGGATTAAAGTTGTAAACCAACACCACCCAGCTCCAGAATCTTATTTTTATTGAGACAAAGTAAGAGCAGCACACAAATTCTAATTTAATTGTTCCATAATACTTTTGTTTTTTTCTTTGATACTTTGTCAAGCACACTGTGCTTCAGTGAGGTTGATGTCCTTTATCCAATGATGATAATTTAAGTTTAGAAGTTGCCATCATGGACTAATACTTTTTATTTTGAATATGTATTTCTATTTTAAATATTTGTCTCATTTTTAACTGTGTGCATGTATGTGTATATGTGTTTGTACAGATATGTGCACACACACACACACACAGGTGCCCATGGAAGCATAAAGATTTCAGGTACTCTGGAGCTGGAATTTCAGGTGGTTATGATGCATTTGACATAGTTCCTGGGAACTAAACTTAAGTTGTGAATGAGCAGTACAAGCTTTTAACACTGAACCATCTCTCCAGCTCCACCATTCTGTTACTACATTGTAAAGAAAAATGCCTTACAGAAACTTCTTCAAAGGGAAGAATTGTGCTTTATTTCACAATTTCAGAGAGCCTTTAATCCATCATGGCTGGTGAGGCCTGGTGGAGTTTCTGAGTAGAGGCTTATTCACACTGTTTGAACCAGAAGGCAGAAAATTTGGATAGAACTGGGGTTGTGTTGAGCCTACAAATGCTAGTGAGGTACCAACTGCCAACACTCTACATCTTTCAGATCAGCAGCTCAAGCTGGGAACCAACCATCCACAGCTCCCCTTTGAGAGATTTTTAAGACTTAGTTCATAAGAGTAAGATGATGTCCTTGTAAAGATTTCATAGATTTACAGGATCATTTCATCTAATGCAATCCTGGAGACAATGGTCAGGAAACATACTTTACTTCTGCATCAGCCAGTAAGTTCCCAAATGGGTTCTGAATCTCAAATCCTAACTTCTGCAGATGATTGAACTCAAGTTGTGTTTTGCATTGTTTTCCTGCTCTACAAATCTGGCATGGACTCTTTCCTTTTAGCTCCCTAATTTCATACAACCCACCAGTTATTTCAGGGGAAATTTCGTAACAAATTACTGACATAAATGTTCATCTCAGAATCTGATTACAAGGAAACTAAACAATCAAAACCTAAGACAAAAATGTGAAAATGAGTAATTAGCATAATAATCTAGAGCAAATTCATTAAGCACCTATTTTCATTGGCACTCCCTAGGTACAATATAACATATTTATGTTCTCATTGAATTTTCCTAGGGATGTTGTCTGTATATCTCTCATGCACTTATTTTAAGTATATATAACCAAATATTTAAAACTTCAGGAATTTTACTAGTAAGTTTTCCAACTTTCAATGCCTTCACAGCTTCTCAAAGAAAAGCTGAACATCCTTGTTATAATGCACAACATGCTCTCAGTAAGCACTGAAATTAGAGTGTCTTCCATTCTTTCTTTAGTGTCACACCATGGTATTTTTATTATATATTATGAATATTTTCCCCTTTTATCTGTCTTTCATGGAGATACAGCACAGCTGGTCACAATTCCTCCTATTTGGATAAAGCATGCAAGAGTTGATTGTTAAGGAAACCATTTCCTTCTCTCTAGTCTAGTGGGTGATGACTCTACTTAAAAGAAGGCACAGGAGATGAGTGAATTCAGTGCTGCTGGCCTGCATCCATATCGTCTGGACAATAGAGCTCTTTGATGTCTAGTACATTCTTAAACATCAAATTCAGCTTTCCAGTCAATGGAAAAGCTATTTTACCATACTTTTGATGTAATGAAATAACTAAACTAGACGTGGTTAATCACATCTCTGGTGATTATTATATAAGCAAAGAAAAGCCACTAAAGAGCCATGTGGCTCTGAGAAGAACAAAGGAAGAATTCCTAACAAGCATGCACAGAGCTGACTCATATGCCCTCATGTGACCCAACTTTTACCATGCAGATCAACTGGCTATTCCATAACAGGAAAAACAGTCACTACTGTGTCCCAGATGACTGTGCATACCTGCCTGGGATTTTTGCTGCTCATTCTGTGTTTTCTGATTTTGATCATATCACCAAGCTCAGCAACAAGTTTCTGGAATGTAGCTAGTCTATGAATGAGTGCTCACGCTTAGATGATTGGTTTCTTCCTTTTCATAATACAGATTTTTCCAATGATTTGGTTGATTCATGTTTGCAAATTCTATACAGAGTGATTATCACTGAAGGTTAGTCACATTGCAGGGAGCATGCTCCTGAAAGAACAAGCATGGCTAGTTGGTTTATTAGGTCATCTGCTCCATGTCCAGTCAGGGTACTGATGGCAACTAGATTATTTATTTGTGCCATGGGAGCTCAGCCATATTTCAGCCATGAAAATAGACGAATCTACCAGAGTACATTGCCTCTATTGTAGACACAATTAAATTTTGTAAATCTGAACGAATTGAAAGATACTGAAATATATATACATACATCCAAAAAGTGCCAACTAAACATCAATAATTTTGATATTATTGACTATAATGTATGATTCTAATATTTATTTAACCATAGGCTTACTGAAACAATTAATGGAATTTAAATGTTTTCCACAAAGTGTCTAATGAGATATCCCATGTCAAATGAATATAGAGACAATGTTAGTCTAAAATACATCCCCCAATCTCTAAACAGGTACCTAAGAAGCTACAATTTTTAAAACTGAGACTTCCCTTTTAGCGAAATTTTAAGGAAAACTAACTAAAATCACTTTAAAATTACTTTTCTGATTAGAAATTGCTTATCTGTTATGAGCTTATTTGACAGATAACTTAATACCAAAGAGTTCTATTTTTAAATAATAGATTATTTGTTTAGCTGTTTAATTGTCTCTCAATGTCTACTGGAGATGGATTCTAAGAACCCCTTTCTCCGGGTATCTAAATCTATAGCTGTGCCAAACTCTCACACTGTAGAAAGTGGCATAGCATTTGCAGTGCACATTCTTCCAGGTACTTCACCAATATCTGCACTATAGCGCTGTGCAATTCTCCGTAGACAGTGCCTATGCAGCATTGGTACTGAGCAAAGACGGCAAAAACTCTGTGACTCCCTTGTGCAGAAACATGGCATTTCCCCCCAAACAGTTTCTATCTGTGCTTAAGTAAACCCTGGAATACAGAGTCCACCCACAAGAAGAGTCAACAGTATACAAAATTAAAATGCTTTCAGGCCATTGACAGTTTAATCGTAGGTGTTTTAAACATTTATGTCACTTAATGGCCAAAAAAGAGGCTTATTGTGTATACTGCAATCTATTTTTTGTACCACTAAAATGATAAGGCTGATTTACTCAGTCAGAAATATTTATGTACTTTCTAGTATGTGCCACAGAATTTAAAACAATGAACGAAACAAAGTATTTGTCCTCATGGAATTTACATGATAGACTAAGAACAGATAATAAACATGTAAATAAGTATGTTACTGAGGTAATATTAGGTAATGGAAAGAATTCTTCAGCAAATAAACAAGATTCTCTGATAGTAACTCTGGAGAAAAGAATTCCATTAGTCTGGGCATACAGTGAAAAGTTCAGGCAGTGTTCTTCGAGTGAAACAGAAAAAGTAAACAAATCATACAAAGACAAATGTGGGACCATGGCTAGAGGACGAAATTTCAGCTTAGAGCCAAAGCCAAACCAAAGGCCTTCAGCTGTGTTTATCACAGTGTGACAGCATGGAAAAGAAGTAAATTGTGGGAGGAACAAGTTGATTGGCATGGACATGGGGCTGTGGAATTTTACCTTGATATTATTTTTTTCAGAAACCATGAGATGGTTTTGAGTACAAACAGCACTTATGTATTCCTAAGACATCCTTGGTATCTGAATACACAGAGGATGGTATGGGGAAGCAAGAATGTAGAGAGGAAAATTAAGAAGACAATTGTCACCTAAAAGGGTAAGGGTTTAGAGAAGGGCACTTAGACTACATCAGAAATTATTAACTTTTCTTGTAAAATAGATTATTTTCTCAATTTGTAGGCATCACAAACTTTATTTTTAAATGTACAAAATGTAGAGAATTAAAAGGACAACTAAGGCTAGGGAGATATCTCAGTCTATCAGCCCTTACTTTGAGCTCACACTTTTAAAACATGCTGGGTGTGGTAGTATGTGCTGTAAGGTCAGTGTTGGGGGATAAAGAGAGATGGGTCTTTGGCTCTTTCTGGCTATCAGGCTGAGCCTATTTACCTAGCTCTAGACCAGTAAGAGAACATTTCTTAAACACAAAAAGACACAGAGTGCTTGAGAAACAACACCTAAAGCTTTCTTTTCCCTCTATATTCACGAGCACAAATGTGGATGAGCACCTGAGCAACATACATGTGCATACACACAAACGTACAGAAATGGAAACTAGTATACTAAAATACAAGTATACAAATGTTTAAACACATGAACTGATTGCATTAAATAGCAAGTTAATTTAGATATTCTGAAATAGCTATCAAACTAATTAAAGTGTGGTTTAATATCCAGGTCTTCAGTTTGATCCCATCAGTCAACCTGTCTGGTTTTATGCTAATACTAAGCTGTATTTTTTTTACTATAGCTCTATTGAAGAGCTTGATGTCAGGAATGGTGATGCCTCTGGAAGTTACTTTATTGTACAGGATAGTTTTTGCTATACTGGGGGGGTTGTTTTTTGTTTTTTTCATATGATGTTGAATAATGTTTTTTCAAGGTCTGTGAAGAATTGTGTTGGAATTTTGATAGGGATTATATTGAATCTATAGATTTCTTTGGTAGGATTGCAGTTTTTATTATGTTGATCCTACATATCCAAAAGTATGGCAAATATTTCCATTTTCTGATATCTTCTTTAATTTTTTAATTCAAAGACTTAAAGTTCTTGTCAAACACACATTTCACCTGTTCGATTAGTTTTACCAGAAGACATTTTATGTTATTTATGGTGAATATTGTGTTTCTCTGATTTCTTTCTCAGTTTCTTTGTCATTTATATATAGGACTAATGATTTTTTTAGTTGATTTCGTACCCTGTCACATTACTGAGGGTGTTTATCAGTTGTAAGAGTTCCCTAGTAGAATTTTAGGGGTCACTTATGTATACTATCATATCATCTGTAAATATCAAAAGTTTGACTTCTTCCTTTCCAATTTGTATTTCCTTGATTTTCTTTTGTTGTCTTATTGCTCTTGCTAGAACTTTGAGAACTATGTTAAATAGATATGTAAAGAGTGGACAGCCTTGTCTTGTTCTTGATTTTAATGGATTTGCTTTGAGTTTCTCTCCATTTAATTTGATATTGGCTATTGGCTTGCTGTATATTGCTTTTATTATGTTTAGACAAGTTCCTTCTATCACTGTCTCTCCAAGACCTTTATCATGAAGGGGTTTTGGATAATGTCAAATGTTTTTCATCATCTAATGAGGTGATCATATGAGGTTTTTTTCAGTACATATATGTGGTGGATAACATTAATAGATTTCTTCGTGTTGAGTCATCCCTGCATCTCTGGGATGAACCCAACTTCATCATGGTGAATGATTATCTGATGTGTTCTTGGATTCAGTTTGTCAGCATTTTATTGAGTACTTTTGCATCAATGTTCATGAGGGATATTAGTCTAATTCTCTTTCTTGGTTGAGTCCTTGTGTGGTTTCAATATCAGGGTAACTTTAACCTCATAAAAAAGTTTGATAATGTTCCTACTGTTTCTATTATGTGGAAAAATTTGAGGAGTATAGGTACTAGCTTTTCTGTGAAGTTCTGGTAGAATTTTGCACTGAAACCATTGGGTCCTGTTTTTTTGGGGGGGAGGACTTTGGATGACTGCTTCTATTTCCTTGAAGTTTATATGACTATTTAAATTGTTCATCTGGTCTTGATTTAATTTTGGTATGTGGTAACTATCCAGAAAATGATCCAATTCTTTTATATTTTCCAAATTTGTGGAGTACAGGTTTCTTCATGGGCACAGGAGACCACTTCCTAAATATAACACCAGTAGCACAGACACTGAGAACAACAATAAATAAATGGGACCTGCAGGTGGAAGCTACTTATTGTTTTCCAGCTGCCAAGAATCAAAATAATTACATAGAAACTGTATTAATTATAACACTGTTTGGCCTATTATCTTATGCATATTTCTAGCTAACTCTTACACCTTAAATCAACCCATCTCTTTTAATCTGTGCATGACCATGAGGTTGTGTTCCACCTGCAAGTTTCCAGCAGCCAGCTTTGTCTTGCGGCAGCTACATGGTGTCTCCTTGACTCTGCCTACTTTCTCCTCTATCTCTGCATGGAATTTCTACCTTGCTCTATTCTGTCCTGTAATGGGTCCAAGCAGTTTCTTTAGTCATTAACCAATAAAAGCAACACATATACACAAGGATTTCCCACACCATTTCCCCTTTTTGTGCAAATAAAAAGGAAGGTCTTAATATAACATAGTAAAATTACATATACAAAACAATTATCAAGTAAGAATTATAGTTACAATATTTAATCCATTTACATTTGGCAGACTGAGGAAAATACTCTATCATTTTTCTTATTTTTGTGAGTCTAAAGTTTTATATCTAAGCTATCTTTTAAAATTTTAACTATCTTTCTTCAATGCCATCAAAGATTCCTGAAGGATATACTATTGCCTCAATAAACACAAAGTACATTGTAATCAACATTAAAATCTCTACAGTTGACAGAGATATATTTCTGCCTATATAATCACCCAAAGTTCTTCTGTAACATTTGAGCATCCATCCTCAGTCTACAAGTCGACAGTATCAGGAGACTTTACCACGAAGCAGGAAATTTGAAGATCTGTTCTGCCTGAAAATGGCAAAGGCTATCACTTGCTTTCTTCTTTTCCTGTAGAATGTCTGGAAGTTTCTTCTATGGAGCAGGAACTCTGAAGGACAATCCTGTCTTTTGGAATGTTTAACAGTCACTTTTATATGGGTCCTGTTTGTCCAGTTCATACAGCATAGCATCAAGCAGTCTAGACAAAAGCAGTTCCTTGCCCAAATGGCTAACAAACTTCATAATGAACCTTTTTGATTCCTATCTTCCTCTTGAAGCAAACTGGTGCTTCCAGGAGCAGATGAGTCTCATTGTCATGAAAAGTCCTAACTTCTTAAAACTTTTTATATATTCTGTTAGTCTTTGAAAGGTTTGATTGCTGAGCTGCAAGAATGGCCTCAGCTACTTTCCTCCTGACCCCCAGTCAGCACATAAGCATCAGGATCCAAAATGGGTGTCAGGCATCAGTCCTAAGCATTTGTTGGGGGCCATTCTGTAGGAGGTGGCTGTTTGTTTGTTTCCTGGCCATCAGACCCAAAATAATCACACAGAAACTGTATTAATTACAACAATGTTGGCTGATTAGCTTATGTGTGTTTCTAGCAAACTCTTACATCTTAAATCAACCCATCTCTATTGATCTGAGCATCACCATGAGATTGTGGCCTACTGGCAAGTTTCCAACAAGTATCTTTCTACTGCAGCAGCTACATGGTATCTCCTTGACTCTGCATACTTTCTCCTTTATCTCTGCTTGGAATTCCTGCCTTGCTTTATTCTACCTTGTACTAAGTCCAAGCAGGTTCTTTATTCATTAACCAATAAAAGCAACACATACACAGAAGGCCTTCCCACAACAGGGAACCTCCTGATACTGAGAAGCTTCTATAAAGCAAGGACATGGTCAATAAGACAAAAAGGCATCCTATGAATGGGAAGGGATCTTCACCAACTCCACATCAGATAGTGGACTACTCTCCAAAATATATAAAGAACTCAAAATTGTACATCAAAATGCCAAATATTCCAATTAAAAAATGGGGTACAGAACTAAACAGAATTCTCAACAGAAGGATCTCAAATGGCCAAAAGACACTTAAGAGAATGTTCAACATTCTTATCCATCAAGGGAATGCAAATCAAAACGTCTCTGAGATGCCATCTTACAATAGTCAGAATGGCTAAGATCAAAAACTCCAATAATAGTTTATGCTGTAGAAGATGTGGAGTAAGGGGAACACTCATCCATTGCTGGTGGGAATGCAAATTTATATAACCACTTTGGAAATGAATATGGCATTTTCTCAGAAAACTGGGAATCCACCTACCTCAAGACCCAGCGATACCACTCTTGGGCATATACACAAAGGATGCTCAATCTTAATTTAACAACATTTCTTCAGCTATGTTCATAGCAGCATTATTTGTAATAACCTGAAAACAACCTATATGCCCCTCAATTGAAGAATGGATAAAGAAACTGTGGTACATTTACACAATGGAGTACTACTTAGAGATAAAAAACAATGACATATGGAAATTTGCATGCAAAAGAATGGACCTAGAAAAAGACATCCTGAGCGAGGTAACCCAGACCCAAAAAGGATGATCATGGTATGTACTCACTCATAAGTGAGTACTAGCTGAAAAGCAAAAGATAATGAACCTAAAGCCCATGACCCTAGAGAAGCTAAGTAACAAGGAGAATTCTATGAGAAACATACATAGATCCCCATGGGAAGGGGAAATAGACACAATCTCCTAAGAAAAATGGGAACAGAAGAATTCTGGGAAGGAGGAAGCCCATAGCTCCCTCCGCAGTCCTGTCCAGACACCGAAGAAGGAAGATGTGACCTTCCACACTGGAAAAGGTACCTAGCCATGTGGCTAACATATACTAGAATAGTGAGTTAATATAAGTTATAAGAGTTAATAAGGATCCTGAGCTAATGGGCCAGTCAGTTTATAACTTATGTAGACCTCTGCATGATTTCTCTAGGACCTAACGACTGTGGGAACCGGGTAGGACAGAAAACTCAACAACATGGGGCCACTGGTAGTGAAACCAGAATTTATCCCTACTGCTTGTACTGGCATTTTGGAACCCATTATCTTGGGAAGGATACCTTACTCCACGTAGATATAATGGGCAGGGCCTGGGTCCTGCCTCAAATCAATGTGCTAGAATTTGTTGACTCCCCAAGGGAAGTCTTAACCTCTCTAAGTAGTGGATGGAGGGTAAGATGCAGTGGGGGGAAGATAAGGAGAGTGGGAGGATGAGAGGGAGTGGGAACAGGGATTGGTATGTAAAATGAGAAAAAATAGTTTTTTAAAAAATAAATAAATAAATTTTAAAAATTTCCTTCTTCAATGAATCCTGCGTCCATTCCTATTTGACTTCTACTATTGAACAATGGTTTTAATATAACCCAGTAACTTAGATGTCAGATATTAACAAGCCATAAATCCAGAGCGTGGTTACTGTATGCTAGTTTTGTTCCTTGAAAATATATGCATATTCAATCAACACATTTTTTCACTTTCTCCTACTCTCTTAGAAATATTGAAAACAATAAACTACATATTGAAAGACATAAGCTTCACTTTTAGATCTTCTTAATTGTTTGATAATCTGAAACATGTTTTATGGATAGTCTGTTTATCCACTTTTGATCCAAAATTAGGTTCATCAGCTCTATATCTTCCACCTCTAGAATTATTTATTTCTTTGAAAATTATTGATGCTAGAACATTCCTTCCAGGTGTTTTGCTAGGGTGACTGCATCTCACATTGTGTCGTGCACACTAAATTTAATGTCTCTAGCAACTTTACGTACATGTTATGTATTAAATCAGATAATTTTGCTTTTGAGATTTGTACTTAAGATTGGACAGAAAAAGAAGAGTTGTCTCAGCAAGTTCGTAAATACAGAACCAATGTCAAATTGCAAACTGGCAGTGAGAAAGAAGTAGTAAATTCTCTGATACTTGCTAATCCTTGATGACAGAAGTCACAGAATAATCCCACGCCAGTTCAGAATTAGGAGTAATAAAGGGTTATTTATTTAAGGGAAAACTTACAGATCACTGTCCTGGATAACAGTCCTCTGCACGAACAAGAACATAGTCTAGCAGCTGGAAGTGGGAGCCAGAAGCAAGAGAGGGAGCATAAACTTTACAGCTGCCTTTACAGTATAAGAGACCCAAGTGGGTTGGTATCTTAAAGGCTATTGGCTGAAGGAGCGAAATGTGCTCCAATGATAAATCCTGACTCTTTGTAAGAGATTGTAGGACAAGAGGAGAGGCAGTATATATGATGAGAATTGTTTTGTTTTCTACAGAAGAGTTTGAAGGAACTCCTGGGAAGAAACTGTATGGAAGTACTAATGCACAATATAAACAGGACAGGGACAATGTGGCAACAGTAAGTCACAGTAATTGAAGAAGACTATGTATTACTTTAATTCCAATTATACTAGGCTGTCACCACAGGCCAATGACTAAAATATTTTTGCCTCAGGTTTTTGTTTATTCGTTTATTGTTTTTACATCCCAACCAAAGTTTCTTCTCCCTCTGCTTCTCCCTGTACCATCTCCTATCCCCTTCCAATGTATTCCTTTTCTTTTGTCTCTTTTCAGAAAAGGACAGGCCTCCCATGTACATCAACCAACAATGATATATCAAGTTGTAGTGAAACTGGGCACCTCCTCTTCTATTAAGGCTGGGAAAGGCAATCCATTAGGAGGAATGGATCAAAAAGAGGTAATGGAGTCAGGGACAGTCCCTGCCTCCACTGTTGGAGTCCCACAAGAAGACCAAGTTCTATGGTAACATATATGCAAAAGGCCTAAGTCAGTCCATTGCAGACTTCCTGGTTGTTGGTTCAGTCTCTGTGAATTTCTGTGAGCCCAGGTTAGTTGGTTCAGTGGGTTTTCTTGTTGTATCTTTGATCATAAGGCTCCTGTGGTCCTTCCTCCCCCTTTTCCTCAGGATTACCTGAGTTCCATCTAATATTTGGCTGGGGGTCTTTGTATCTATTTCCATCACTTTCTGGGTGAAACTTTTCTGCTAACAATCGGACTAGGCACCAATCTATGAGTATAACAGAACAGCATTAGGAATCATTTCACTGACTGTTTTTTTCTGTTTTGTTTTGTGTTGTGTAGCTTTTTGTTTTTGTTTTGTTTGTTCTTTTGCCAATTGTATTTAATTCTGTCCTAGGATTCTGGGCTTTTCTGCTTGTGGGTCCTGGCCCACAGTAGTGAGCTCCCTTTTGTAGGATGGGTCTCAAGCTATCCAAGCCACTACTTGGCCACTCCCACAATTTCTATGCCACCTTTACTCCAGTACATTTTGTAGGCAGAACAAGTTGTAGGTTAAAGGGTCTGTGGGGTTGATGTCCTACACTCTCCAGTGGACATCTTGCCAGGTGGCAGGAGATGGTTAGTTCAGGCTCCACATACTCAATTGCTATGTGTCTTAGTAGGGTTTCTATTGCTGTGAAGAGACTCTATGACCACCTCAAATCTTGCAAAAACAACCTATTTACTTGTAGTGGCTGCCTTATAGTTCAGAGGTTCAAAAAATCATCATCAAGGCAGGACACAATGGTATCATGGTGCTGGAGAGATTGCTGCTCCACGTTGATATGCGGGCAACAGGAATCCATATATGTATGGATTGAGCATATATAAGACCTCAAAGCCCACTTCCACCATGACACACTTCCTGTAACAAGACCACACCTCTTCTAGCAAGATGACACTTCCTATTAGTGCCACTCCCTTTTGGGCCATTTTCTTTCAAATCACAACATTCTGCTTCCTGGCTCCCAAAAGCTTGTGGCCATATCATAATTCAAAAATGCATTCAGTCCAAGTTCAAAACTCCCATAGTCTATAATATTCTCCACTTATTTAAAAATCTTGTTATTTAAACTTCAAAGTCTCTTTCAAGATTCATGAAGTCTCATAACTGTAATAACATGTAAATTCAAAATGATAAAACAGACCACATACTTTCAACATTTAATGGCACAAGGTATATATTACCATTCCAAAACTTAGGGAAGGGAACAAAATGAGGAAATATTGGACCAAAACAAAACCAAAACCAGCAAGGCAAACTCAAACTCTGTATCTCCATGTCTGATGTCAAGGAGCTCTTCAGATCTCCAACTCTTTTCAGCTCTGTTGACTGCAACAGATTTCTTTCCCTTGGGTTAGTTCCACTTCTTATTAGCAGCTTTCCTTGGCAGATATTTAATCACTCTTGCATCTCCAGTATCTTGGAGTCTATTGTATGGGAGAGGGGGGGCCTTTGTTTGTCCCAGCCACCCAATTAGCTTACACCTGAAATAACCACACAGAAACTGTATTAATTTAAAAACTGCTTGGCCATTAGCTCTAACTTCTCATTGGCTAACTCTTACATATTTATTTATCTCATCTCCATTAATCTGTGTATCGCCATGTGGCTGTGGCTTACTGGCAAGATTCCAACCGGCATCCATCTGAGGTGGAGGATCCATAGCTTCTCTCTGACTCTGCTTTCTTCCTCCCAGCATTCAGTTCTGTCTTCTCCACCTACCTAAGTTCTGCCCTATCAGGCCCAAAGCAGTTTCTTTATTAATTAACCAATGAAAGCAACACATGAACAGAAGGAACTCCAACACCAGAAGTCTTCAAGTCAAATTTCCAGTTCACAACTTCATGCAATGATCTCTCTAGGCCTCCATTCAGGGACACTCCTGACACATGCATGGCCTCAGTGGCTTTCCATAGTCACAGAGGAAAGGTCCATAATGCTTTTCTTCTATTCTTGATTCTAAAGCCAGAACCACATGGCAGAAGGTGCCAAGTGCTGCTGCTTTCTGGGTCTGGAACACAACCCCCTAATTCAATTCCATCTTTCCCAGCTTTCTTTCTTTCACTGCCTAAGTTTTCTAGAGCTTGCTCTGTAGGCCAGTCTGGCCTCTAACCAAAATATACACAAGCCTTCTGAGTGCTGGAATTAAAGGCATGCACCACCATACCTGGCTATAAGGTTTTCTTTAATTCCTTTTCACAAATTGGTCACTTGGCTGTGTGGGATCTCACCCTGAAATCACCACAGCCTTTATTCCATTTTCTAAACTATTTATCTCCTTAAACACATGACTTTGTTCCATTCCAATTTTTGGTATTCATTTTCTCCATAAATTTTACATTTTATAATTTAACCTGCTCAGATAGATCCTTTTTATTATGAATCCTCATTAGAATTATCACTAATAACCATACAACAGAGTCTACACTATGCTGTTTTAAGATTTCTTCTGCAAAAAGAATTAATCCAAAAAAATCTTCACTTTAGCCTCAGGTATACTCTTTGGACAAGGGCAAAAGCAGCAACTTTCTTCACCAAAATGTCACAAGACTAGTCTCTAGGCTGCATACTAACATTCTTCTCCTCTGCAACCTCTTGATCCAGTCCTCGAGATCTCAAGTCATTATCAGTACTGTTATCTTCCATGTTTCTACTACTAAGGCTCATTAAGCATCCCACAGCTTTCATAACCCAAAGTACCAAAGTCCAAATTTCTCCAAACAAAAATATTATACTGGCTTTTTGGGAACCCATATTTTTAAGATGGATACCTTGCTCAGCCCAGATATAGTAGGGAGGACCTTGGACCTTCCCCCTAAAAATGTGTCTGACCCTCTCTGAGGATTGGATAGGGGTGAGGTATGTGGAGGAATTGGGAGGAAGGGAGGGAGTGGGAATACCTATCACAATAATATCCCAGTCTCTGGTACCAACTTCTTTCTTAGGGTATCATTTGCTATGAAGAGACACATTGTCCACAGTAAATATTGCAAAGAAAACATTTAATTATGGTAGGTCACTTACAGCTCAGACATTTAGCCAATTATTACCACTGCAGGATATGGTGGCATGCAGACAGACATGGTACTGATACATGTTGATATGCAGGAAACAGGAAATAGACTGTCTCACTGGGTGTGGCTTGAGAATATATGAGACCTCAAAGTCCACCTCCACAGTTTCACTCTTCCTCCAACAAGGCCACACCTTCTAAAAGTGCCACTCCATTTGGGGGCCATTTTCTTTCAAAACACCACACTAAGAGTCTTAATTAAGTTCATACTCATTGATTGCTGGAATTTCCCATTGCAATAGGTTCCTAACTTGTCTCAGAGATGCCCCATATTCTATTCCATTCCCTAGTATCGTCACCCTCTATCTTCTCCCTACCTGATCCTTCTTGTTCCCATCCCCATCCCCACACCAGACTCATCCCCCCCACACACAAATGATGTCTGCTCTATTCCCCCTTCACAGGGAGATTCATAGTCCCCTCTTTTTTATTTATTTTATAAAAAGAGAAAACAAACTATCTTTTTACCTTATACATACCAATCCAAGTTCCCACTCCCTCTCCTCCTCCCATTTCCTTCACATACTCTCCCACTCCACCCCCATCCAATCCTCAGACAGGGTACAGCACATTGATTTGGGGAAGGTCCAAGGTCATCCCTAATATATCTAGGCTGAGCGAGGTATCCATTTGAAGAATATGGGTTCCCAAAAAGCCAGTACAAGCAGTAGGGATAAATACTGGTGCCACTGCCAGTAGCCCCTCAGTCTGCTCCAGCCATGCTGCTGTCAACCACATTCAGAGGAACTAGTTTTGTTCTATGCTTGTTCCTTTCCAGTATGACTGGAGTTGGTGAGCCCTCATTAGCTCAGATAGACTGTTTCAGTTGGTGAACCCATTATGGTCTTGACCTCCTTGCTCATATTCTCATTCCTCCCACTCTTCAGCTGGACTTTGGGAGCTCAGTCCAGTGCTCTGATGTGGGTCTCTGCCTCTGTTTCCATCAGTTGCTGGATGAAGGTTCTATGGTGATATTTAAGATATTCATCAGTCTGACTACAGGACAAGTCAAGATCAGACCCCCTCTCCTCTATCACATAGGGTCTTAGCAGGGGTCATCCTTGTGGATTCTTGTGACTTTCTCTAGAGCCAGGTTTCTTGCTAGCCCCATAATGGCTCCCTCAATCAAAATATCTCTTTCCTTGCTCTCATCTGTCCTTCCTCCATCTTGACTATCACATTTTCTCAAGTTCTCCTCACCCCTCCCCTTCTCCCCTACTCTTCCTCTTCCACCCTCCCTGCCCCCCCACCCCCATACTCCCAATTTTGTCAGGGAATCTTGTCTATTTCAACTTTCTAGGTGGATCTTTGTATGTTTTAATTAGGGTTCACCTTATTCCTTAGTTTTTCTAAGATCATGAACCATGGGCTCAATATCCTTTGCTTAAACCTACTGTCCACTTATGAGTGAGTACATACCATATTCATCTTTTTGGGTCTGCATATGTCCCCTCTTAAACCATCCCTACATCCCCTCTTAAACACTCCTTGTTCCTTAGCTTCTCTGGGTCTGTGGATTATCCATGGTTATCATTTACTTTACAGCTAACATTCACTTATGATTGCATACCATGTTTGTTGTTCTAGGTCTAGGTTACCTCACTCAGAATGATCTCTTCTAATTCCACCTATTTGCCAACAAATTTTATGATATCATTTTTATTAATTGAGTAATACTCTATTGTGTAAATGTACATTTTCTTTCTCCATTCTTTGATTGAGGATATGTAGGTTCTTTCCAGTTTCTTGCTATTACAAACAAATCTGGTATGAACATAGTTGAGGGGACATACCTAAATATATTAAAGGAAAAATCCAGAAAACCAATTTCCAACATCAAATTAAATAGAAGAATAGTTATAGCAATTCTTCTAAAATCATGGACAAGACAAGACTGCCCATGCTATCCATATCTATTCAATGTAGTACATGGAATTTCAGCTAAAGCAATAAGACAACATAAGGAGAACAAGGCGATACAAATTAGAAAGGAAAAAGTTAAAGTATCACTATTTATAGATTATATGATAGTATATATAAGCAACCCCAAAAATTCTACTAATGAACCCCTATAGTTGGTAAACATTTTCAGTGAAGTGGAAAGATAGTCAGAATAATCATTAGCACTCCTAAATGCAATATTTCTGAGAAAGAAACCAAAGGACCAACATCATTTACAATAATCACCAATAATATAAAATAACTTGGTGTATCTCTTACCAAGCAAGTGAAAAACTTGCATGTCATGAACTTCAAGTCTTTGAAGAAAGAAACTGGAGAAAATATCAGAAGCTGAAAAAAAAAATCTTCCATGTTCATGGATCAGCAAGTTTAACATAGTAAAAATGGCCATCTTGGTAAAATGAATCTACAGAGTCAATGTAATCCTCATCAAAATTCTAACATAATTCTTTACAGAATTCATATGAAAAAAAACAAATTCTTTAAAGCTACATATGGAAAAGCAAATGCCTCAAATAGCTCAAAAACAACTCTGTTCAAAGAAGAGCTTCTGGAGGTAGCACCATCCTGATTTCAACCTGTACTACAGAGCAGTAGTAGTAAAAACAAATGGTACTGGCATAAAAACAGACAAGTTGGTCAATGGAATCAAATCAAAGATCTAAAAGTAAAACCTCACACCTCTAAACACTTTGTTTTTGACAAAGAAGCCAAAATTAGAAAATGGAAAAAAGAAGACTTTCTTAAAATGATTCTAGCTAAATTGGATGGCTGTGAGCAAAAGAATGCAAATAGATCCATATCTATCACCATGTGCAAACTCAAGTCCATCAAAGACCTCACTATAAAACCAGATACACTGAACCTGATAGAAGAGAAAGTGGGGAATAGCCTTGAACCCACTGGTACAGGAGACAACCTCCTGAACAGAATGTCAATAGCACAGGCACTTAGATCAACAATTAACAAATGAAGTATTATGAAACTCAAAAATTTCTATAAGACAAAGGACAAAAGGCCTACATAAAAAATTTTCACCAGCCCCACATCTGACAGAGTACTGATCCCCAAAATATATAAAGAGATCAAGAAACAGACATAAAAAAGCAAATAATCCAATTAAAATTTTAGTACAGATCTGAACAGAGAATTCTCAACATAGGAATCTTAGATGGCTGAGAATTACTTAAAAGAATTTTCAGCATCCTTAGCCATTTAAGGAAATGTAAATCAAAACAACACTGAGAATCCATCTTACATCTGTCAGAATGACTAAGATAAAAAAACACAAGTAGCAGTTCATGCTGGAAAACATGTGGAAAAAGGGGAACACAGAACTGAAAATAGTGACTAACAAGAGGCCCTGCAAGAAAAATGAACAGAGCCACATGAGAAAGTATCTGCAATTAATAAGTCACTAAATAAAAACCTCTTTCTGTTTAAAATGAGTAATTCTTGTTGCTAGTTTGTACTAGTTGTTCCTGAATTTTCAGTTACGGTAACAGAATATCATAGAAATTTCCTTTTTCTTCTTTCTTTGATTCTTTGTATTCATTTCCTCTTCCACACACCAATGTTATTCTGTATTTTTTTCTTTCCCATCCTGATGTCAAATTTCTGGGTTAACATGAAGATCTAACAGTAATGAATTATGGCTTTGGTCTTCTCTCCTTCATTGTCCACTGACTTCCAAGCTGTCCATCCTGGCTTCCTTCTCCTCGCAGCTGCACTTCAGCATGCAAGTGCACTGTGACTGCCAGAATTTTGCATACTACTTAATTCAGCTGATAAAAATTTAATATCTTTGTGTTTCCACAAAAAGTAATTCAATATAATCTTTCATTTTATATTTATATTTGTCACTTTCTATGCTATTATTTGTTATATAAGTATTTATTTGTTAATTATTTTTATAATTGCTGAACTCTTCTTTTCTTATGCTTTAGGTCATGAGCAGACTTTTTTACAAATAATTTAAGCATTGCCACATTGCTTACATTTCTGATCACAGCAAAATTTCAAATATTTGGTGCACGTGAAATGGACATTAGCAAGTGATTCTAGGATTCAGACACTGCAAACAAAAATTAGGAAGATTTATTGAGAAAAGCCAAAAGAGTTCAAAGAAATACCATGAATAGTCAGGGTATTATCAGATCAAGAGTTTTATGATTGACTGAAAGACAAGCAATGAGTGGACTCTAGGTTTGACACCGCAAATACTTCCCCAGAGATTGTAGTGAGAGAAGCAGTGACCCTGTCCCACTGCCTGGCTAGATTAAGCCCTGAAATAACCACATGGAAATTGTATTAATTAAGTTACAGTCTGGCCCATTATATCTAGCCTCTTCTTGGCCAACTCTCACTCTTGATCTAACCCATTTCTATTAATCTGTGTTCACCATGAAGTCATGGCTTACCGGGAAAGCTTCTAAACAGCATCAGTCTTGGGCAGGAGAACCATGGCGTCTGCCACACTGCCCTCCTTCCTCCCAGCATTCCGTTCTGTCTACTCTGCCTACCTGATTTCTGCCCTATCAAAAGGCCAAGGCAGTTTCTTTATTCACCAACGAAAGCAACACCAATACAGAAGAACCTCCTACACCAAGAGATGAGGTATGAATAACACAGAATAAAGAGATATTCCTATCATTACTTCTTACGAAAATGCAATTAAATAAAAATAGTATTATAAACACTCACTTGACTATTAAAATAATTGTAACAATGCCAGTAGTAACATAACTACAATGGAAATTGTTGTCAATAATACTAAAAAGTTTGGGCCCTCATGCCTTATTAGTGAGGATGACAGTTTTTGTTTGTTTGTTTTTGTTTTTGAGGACAGGATTTCTCTGTAGCTTTGGAGCCTATTCTGGAACTAGTTCTTTTAGAGCCTAAAACTCATAGATCTGCCTGCCTCTGCTTCCCAAGTGCTGGGATTAAAGGCATGCACCACCACTGCCTGGTTAATAGTAATTTTTTTCTTTCTAAGCTAAAATAATACTTCCCACATGACTCAGCAGCCTTATTATATATTTATTTCATAGAAGTAAAACCAAACGTCCCCCAATGCTGACATATGATAAGGTTGACCTTGGCTCTCAACTTGATTGTACACGTAATCAAGAACTGACTGTTGTTGCAGCCTCCCTGATGTTTGAGTATCCAGGGCATAGCATGAGTTCTCCCTTAAAATATTTTATCCATCTGTTTTTAATTTACTTGTTTTACCAGTTCTGTTCCTCTAGAGAACCCTGATAAGATAGATTTTGGTACCAGGAGTAGTTTTTGGTGCTTAGAAGGAAAAATGGCCAGATGGGCAATTATGTACTGATTTGTTGGTTGTAAGTGTTGTAAGGAGAAGCTGCTTTTTTTTCCTGGCCACCCAGCTACCTTACACCCGAAATAACCACACAGAAGCTTTATTACTTAAAACACTATTTGGCCATTATCTCTAGCCTCTTATTGGCTAATTCTCACATTTTGATTTAACCCATTTTTATTCATTTGTATATCACCACATGGCAGTGGCTTACGGGGAAAGATTTTAACTGATGTCACCATGTAAGTGATTGTTTGGCTAGATTATCATGGACTTAAAAGTATGATTGAAAAATATTTGGTGAGAAATACATTTGAAAAAGAATTATGTGGATGTATCTCTCCAAATGGGCAAAGAAGCAGCTTTGGTGGAGGAAATTTTTGCTTATCAAGTACATATGATGACCCATTCTATAGACAGTCTGTCTCTTTCCCCTACCATTGCCCAATTGTCCCATGAACGAAATGATTATAGTATCAGTGATGGAGGTTATACATGAGAACAGCAACATGGACCCCCATTCATCAGAGTTGAAGTGGTTATGGCTGCTACTGATGCCCAATCTTGTGGCAGCAGAGACTGATGCCAAGCCCCTAATATGGCTCCCTTGTAACTAGTTCAGAAACCTGGTGCCAGGTTGGCTACATTGGACCAGTTCTATCATGTACAAATCAGGGCATATTCTCTGCTTGAATAGATACTTATTCTCTCTATGACTTTGCCCTTCCTACATTTAAGGCTTTTGACAATATTGTCATCCATGCACTTCAGAATGTTTTATTCACCCTCATCTTAAGCCACACAGTATTATTTTAAAATAAAGAACTCACTTCACAACCAAAGTGTGAGAGTAGGCTCGTGCTCATGTAATTTACTGGTATTAGCAGCTCCCCCACCAATTGAAGTAGCTGACTTGATATAATGTTAGAATGACTTTTGAAAACATGATTATAGGGCCAATTAGTAGCTTGGACAGCTGGGGCAAGGCTCTCTAGGGTGTTCTGAATCAATGTCCAATATATGGTATCACTTCTCCTATAGTAATGATTCACCAAACCAGGAATCAAGGGGTAGAATTGGGAATGCTACCACTCACCATGACCCGTAGTGACTTTCTATCAAAATGTTTTGTTTCCTAGTCCCATGACCTTATGCTCTGCTGGCCTAGAATTGCTGAGAGAAGAAGATACAACACACATTCCATTGAACTGTACTAAGATTTCCTCCATGGCTAGTCCAGGCTCCCGATGTCCTCAAGTAAACAGGCAATAAAGGAGTTACAGTGTTAGGAAGGGTGATTGATAAAGACTTCCAGGAAGAAATTGGACTGTTTCTCCATGGTGAAAGTAAGGAAGAATAGGTTTGGAGTGCATCCTTTAGTATGTTCTAGCTGATTATGCTGAAGTCACTGGAACTAATTCAGTCTAATCCAGGCAGGGTGACAAATGACTTAGAATCTTCATATCTGAAGGTATGGGTTACCTCAACAGGTAAATATCAGAGACATGCTGAGGTGTTTGCTGAGGAAGGATGGAGGAATAGAACGTGTAACAAATGAAGGTTCATATAAATATCAGCTAAAGCCATGAAATTAGTTACAGAAATTAGGATTCAAATTGACATATTTTAATTCTATTTTGTTAAAAATTAGGACAGTTTCATCATGCTGGGAATAATTCTCACTTTATTGTTCTCTTAATTTGAAAATTTATCATTATATAAACAGATGTGGTTAGGTTTTAAGTTGATGAGGTGTAGAATTATGGTGGTTAGTCTTGATTTCAAACTTGATTGGATACAGAATCAGCTAAGAGATGCTCCTGTGGGTAGGGTTGTAAGGCTGTTGTTTGTAATCATTACCTGAAAAAGGAATAACCTACCCCATAATAGGAGGGATCTTTTATAGTTAGGCTAGATACAGGGAGGTCCTATGCATAAGCTGCTGTTCTTTGCCCAGTGATGATGACTGCATCTACCTTGTTGTAGTTGTTGCAGATGCTGTCATCCTCCATTGATATCAGAGTCTAACTTCTCTGGCCTTCCAACCGAGGCTGAAGATCAGCAATTCCTCAGGCATCCTCCAGGCCTTCAATATCAGATTGGGAGGGCTGAGGCATTATAACTTTGTAGAATGAGCAGTTACTGGATTCTGAGAACCCAAAGTGGGCAGACAGCAATTGTGTATTGTGTACAGCAAGCTTATTCCCTTTTACTATATGTTCATTTTATTGGTTCTGTTTCTCTAAAGAACCCTGACTAACACTTACCACACTGGATGCCAATATTTCTGCATAGTTTGGGGATTATTTGTAAATGTCCTTATTAGTATTTGCTTTGTATTTCTGCAACAACTAACAAACTATCACAAATTCAGTAGCTTTAGAAATTTTCCATATTTCCTGTTAGCTTTGTTTTCAGAGGTCTAGGTTCTCAAAGGTTAAAATCTTCGTAGTTTCTCATCTGGACTTTTAGCTGAGGGAAGTGTTGGAAAAGTTTTATTCTAAGTTTATTCAGATTGTTGATAGACTCCAGTTCCTTGGGATTGTTACTGTGAATAACAGCTGTCTTAGTCCACTTGGGCGGTTGTACTAAATTACCAGGATTGACTTATTAAAATGAGATCTTTTATTTCTCACAGTTTTGAACATTAGAAGGAAGGTGCTACCTAATTGGTGCCAGGAGGATGCCACTTACTCACATAAAAATAGTCACCTCTGCATATTTTTACAAGTATCCAGTGGTGGAAAATCACTTTGATAGTCTTTTCCTGCCTGGGGACAATCCCACTCAGTGTCTCAACTGTTTGAGTTTGATATAACTGGCCCCTCAAGTGTACATGGCTGTGGCATCTTCCCTTTATCATCCAACACCCAGTGTCTTTGCTGCACCTAAAGTAGATGCTCTCTGAAGGTCTCTTAAAGGCATCAGTATTGGATAGAAGCCTCTTCATGCCTGTTTCCTATTTTCATAGGCTCATAGGAGCAGATTGGGTCCACCTAGGTAATGTTCCATTACTTCTGTGGTCAGATGCAATATAATATAATCAAAAACATGATATTTTATATTCATAAGTTCATACCAAAATGTGAGAAAATGACACAATAGGAAATGTCTCTTCAGTTAGTCCTAGAATTCTACATATTCCATAATAAGTAATAATTGCTTTTTAACATTAATTAAAAATCATTAATACAACTTGGACTGTCAAAAATGTTTCTCCTTTTGATATTTTAGTATTGCATAGATATAGCTAATGAACAAGGTAACTATATTCTTTCATTATAGGTCATGACAGTGTGTGGTCAATATCGTATTAATGACAAGATTCTGACTTCCAGATTTTATCCTAAGAAATTAAGAAATTCCTTTGATTAAATGCACATACATGAAAGTTTCTCTATTAGTAGTGCTGTCCATAATTTCTCTGAGAATGAAAGAGAAGAGACAATGATATGAGCCTAATGACTCCAGGATTAAGAAGAAAAGTGAGCCCTAAGCTGTGCTACTACTACCTCTCCTCTTGGAAATATGAAGATATAAGCTGTCCCACTTGACACAGAGAAGCATGTGTGGATTTCTTAGTCTTTTGGAAACAGCTTACTGGTATTAGCTTCTCTATTTTGAAGCATATATATCTTCATTTATCTTACATATTTTATATTTACTTACAGATAATGTTTTATGTATAACTGTGTAACATATTAATTGATATGTGGAAATTGTGTATTTTACATATAAATAAATCAACAAAGTAGAACACATTGATATTTAAGTGGCAGTGAGCTTATGTAATTTGATGTGGGTGTAAATGTTAGAAATAGTCAGTGAAACTTTAAAAATATAAAAATAATTTGAACTGTTTTTCAGGAAGAAAAAAATCATTATGGTATGTTATATTCTAGGAATATGTCAACAGAAATTTTAACAAGGATTTGAATATTAGTGACACTCACTGTGAATTATGCCCAAATTTCACCCAGTCCATGTGCAGGATGAAACAAACTAAGAGGCATATTTATCTGTAACCATAAAGAACATGTAACAATAGCAACAGCACCAGAGATAATTCTCCAATTAAAAGTATCATAAGTGCAACTCTCACCTTTGTCAAAGAAGCATCTCTTTGTAATTGAGACCATAACAGAAAACTACAACTGGTCATAATGCAGGGAACAACTGATCATGGGTGTTCAGTCCCAATGGCTATATATACAAAAAATCACTCGTGCTCCCAGAGCTGAGGGGATATCACAGTGGGGCTGGAAAGATTGAAAAAGCCGGATGAGCAGGACATCTGCTGTGAGATTTGGTTTCCTAGAAATGTCGGGAAGTTACACTCATAATACCTCAACAATATGTCTGCACAACCAAGATGTTAACTAGTACAACACCAATAGAAATGCTAACATAGAAAAGGAATGCTCCTACTGGAACCTAAGCCTAGACAAAGAACTTCACACAAGTAAAAAATGCTGAGAGTGAGAGAAATAGTCTTCTCCATGGAGGACCTCCCTAATTGGTTAAGTGGTCAGCCCTGACATTGTATACAAACAAACAACATTCAGCAAGTTAAATGTATCTATTTATGCATTTAAATATATAAATAAGTGTACATAAGTGTTACACATGCTCTGGTGTCTCTGGACATCTAAGTGACTTTTCTTGCTTCTAACTTTTGATGAATATTTCATAGCACATATTTGCAAAGGACAAATATTCAGGTTTTCCTCTAATTTTTAATACCTCAATTGGTGAGCACACTTAATTGCACGGGTGAATGAGGGGAAGGCAAATTTTTCTGTACCATATCTTCTGGAATAAAGTACATGTGATCACAGGTTGTAAAACTATCAATAAACTAACTATCGAAGCATAAGAGTTCCTGTTTTTCTAGGCTCCCACTGGCTCTTATAAACCATTATCCTTTTAACAACCTCATATCAATTAATGTATCCAACTACACTTTTGTCTTTTGCTAATTTATTGCTTTTATAATTCTCTTTCTTTCCCACTCTCTATCCCCTTTCCTCTCCCATTGTCTCTTTTATTACCCGTTATTCCACACAAATAAATATATACTCATTCACACTGAGCATTATTCTATATAGTTATCATCAATATGGATTTCTGATGAGAATTACCTCATTGCACTGTCTGTCAGTTTCTCTATTTGATTTATGGTCATGGATTTCAAGAGTTCATTATTATTCTAGATTTAATTATCTTTTAAATACATAAATATTGTCTTCTAATATCTGATGACTGTTGTTTCTCAGTGACACTCTTGACTGAATCAAACGATTTAGTTTTGACAATACTGTATGTGTTTCCCATTTTGCATTATAGAGGCATTATTTCCCAAATCTAGATTCTAAAGAAATTCTCATATGTGCATGTGGAGGCCCAAAAATGTGAGCTTATTTCTACCTTGTCTGAAGGTCAGAAAGTTTTAGCTTGCTCAAAGTGTTGACAACAAGTATGGCTACACATCCTGCCTTAGGGTGTGGTTACTTGGTCTTTTAGCAATTAAGATGGCTCATACAGGTAGATCCATTTTACCCTGACCAATGGCTCAGGATATTCAAGCAAACTTCTGTTTCTTCTTTTTAAATAGAAGATTTGACATTGGGAGTGGCTGTCTTCAGGATACTTGGTCTAGGGTGGGCTCACCCCTAAACAACAGAATGTTTTTCTCATGGATTAATTGCTTAATGGCTCAAAATATTGAAGCAAGTAACTGTTCTAGTTGTTCTTTGTATCATGTTAAAGCAGTCTTTTGTCTTCTTCCCCCTGTTGTATTGGGTATAAAAGTATATGAAAAATTAAATGCAGGGGATTTGAATATTCACTGGAAGTTCCTCCCAGTACTGTCCTATGTTCTCTGTATTATTATTTTCACTCACGTCTTCATTCTCTTTACTATTTTTCTAATTCCTGTGTCCCTACCCTGATAAGTGGTATTTTTGTCGAAGTTGGTCTTTGACATGTATGGTTCTGCTATTTCTAATGTCCCCTTAGTATTCTGGAGGGCCTTATTTTTCCTCTATGCTGTTATATAAAAAATATATTTACTTTTTCCACATGGAGAGACAGTACTCCTCCAATTTCTTTCTTCATTTCTTCCATTAAATACGAAGTTCTCATGTGTGAATGGATCTGTCTACAATCTCTATTTCACTACAAAGGAACATTTTATCCCTATGTACCCTGAGGAATTATGATAAATTATACAAATTTATTGTTCAACAATTATTCAAAAATATTGGAGTAGGCTTTTTGTGAAGCAGTGCTATTATAAGTTGTTACTAAAATACCTTTACAGGTATATACATGCACAATGTTTTAAACTTAGGTATGTTGTTAGCTATCTTTTATTTTATTATTATCTAATTTTTATAAAAGTATATATTATATATTGAACATTAATTAGTTGATATGAAAATAACTCTGATCTACTGGTTAGATAAGTGAGTTCTGTTTATCTAATATAGATAATAGAGATAATAACAAATGATTCTACACATTTTTCCACATTCTACACACCCAAGTTTTATGGTAGATGGCAACGTGTTTTTGAATTAATGAGATAACACAGAGATATGGTATAAATCGAAGACTGTCCTATACGTGCCCTCAGAAGTGATAACAAGTAATCTGTTTATATTATTAGCTGATAGTCATTTTTCTAGATTTTCACTGAAATATTTTACACTCTATAACATTTTCTCTTTGTTGATATAACCTAGATTTCCAGCCTAATAGCCTAAGCTTCAGTAAGTTCATAGGAGACAATTGTTTACAAGTGCTGTGGATTACATAAGCAAGGTTTCTTCTCTCTATGTCTCTGTATCTCTCTCTGTCTCCACAGACTTTCTGGTTTATTTTAATCATGCAGCACATATCCTGGTCATATATTTTACTCTAAGAGAACCCTTTTGGTCATAATTTTTCATTGTAGTAAACTGCACTACCCTGTCATTAAACTGTCATTAAACATTTGCTTAGTGGGAATCCAGATCCATGACACATTTTGAAATGTATTTGATGCATCCTGCAGCAGAAAATGTTGTGTATATAATACTGTATGTCATACTTTTAATGTAGATAATTAATTTTACCTTTATGGACTTTGTTACCATAATTTTATAGGTTAGGATTGTACTTACCTGTGAACAGTACAAAACTTTACTACATTGACTTGAAGATGTGAATATCTTAGCTATGCAGCATAAAGAAGACTGGGGCTATCTAGCTATATTATACTTAAATGAAATCACATGGGAATTGTGATCAGTTTTTTTCTTTTCTTTTACTCTCTGGCTTTTGTCCACTTAGTAACAGGATAAAAGAGGCATCCTAACCAGAAGGAACATAGGATGAAATTCATTTACTTCAGAAGGCTATAGCTTATTCACCAAAAATTCGCTCAAGTAAAACCCATGTCACAAAAACAGTCTAGTAAAAAGTAAGACCGTTAGCACTCTGGTCTTTATGCTAGAAAACAATATTGCAAAATATTTTGTAAATGACTTTTAGAATGTGTATTTCCACTAATTGCCTCACTTAAGGAGTCAAAAATATATACATTAATGTCAAGTTCCTAAATATACTTATGGTCCATAAAACTTTACTGCATTTATTTTATTTGGAAGGATACTTATCATAACTCTTTCAATTTTAAATGCTGAAAGTAATTGTTGGTAATTTGGTATGTATTTTATGCCATCACAGTTTAACTCTATTCATTTCCCTGGTTACAGATAAAAACAATGTGTTTTGCAGAAGTTGCATATTTCTCAATATCACGCATCTCCAAAGTGGACAAAAAGGAATTCAAGCCCAGGTCATTTTAATTTATTTTCCAGTCTAATTCTCTCACAAACCCAGGTACTTCATCTGTGCTTGAATATGCCCAGCTGGCCCTCTTGGCAAAATCAAATGTCACCAGGTTCAATTTTTCCCCTCCTGTTTTATTGTTAGCTTTAATTTTTGTCATATTTAGGAGGGAAAGAGCATCATCATAAACTGGTTTTAATGACAGATTGTCAAGCTTGTTCTATTAATTTTATTTTATGCAGTGTGGATAAGGTGGAACACTGAAGAAACACATAATTTTAAGGAACTTGAGAGTTCCTTATGCTCTACTTCATTCATTCACCTGCTCTGCTGGGTTAGTTACTTCTCCATCGCTATGACTAAACTATATGGCATACAATACTCCTGGTAAGAAAGGCAAATTTTGGATCACAGTTTCAGAGAGATTTCAGTTTAGGAAGATCATGACGACATGGCAGCAAGAGCAGAATCTCTCTGGAGTGATGAAAGCGTGAAGTGGCTGCTCATGCGAAAGCAGAGAAACACTTGAAATAGGGAGTCGGCTGTCCTCACACTGGCCAAACCCTACCTCCCCAGAGATCCTCAGGACTCCAAACTTAAGTCTTAAATGAGATATAAGTATTCAGGTTATGAGTTTTGTAGCAATGTTTTTCAGTCTTTGATGTGTTGAAACTTTGTAAGAGCAACATAGTGAGAAAAGGATTCAGCTTACACATTCAGTTCACCAGACCATCATTAAAGGACATCAGGACTTTTCTATATTACTTTTCTGTCAATATGAAAAATCGTGGTAAAACCAGCTTAAGGTAGAGAGAATGTATTTTGGTTTATAGTTCCAGAAGGATAAGAATCCACCATTGCAGGAAAGAAACATAGCAATAAACAACAGGCATGGCAGCAGGAACAGGAAGCTGAGAGATCACATCTTTTAATAGCAAGCACACACAAAGAAAGAAAACAGTGACAACTAAAAATGTCATACTTTAGCAAGGCTGAACCACTTAAACTTTCAAAAATTTCACATACAGCTGTGAACCATGTGTAATAACAGAGACTAAGGAGGCTGTTCTCACTTAAACCACCATAGTGCTGGAATGCAAACAGGAACTTCAAGAAGAAACTGGGGGATCAGTGTTAATTGTTTGCTGGCACTTGTACTCACCTAGAGTCCTTATATATAGCCCAGAATCACCTGCCCAGGAAATGGTGCCACCCACAGTGGGTTAGGTCCTACTGCTTCAATAAGCAATTAAAACCATCCCTCATAGACATGTCACAGACCGACCTGATAATGAACATTTCTCAATTAAGACTCATTTTCAAGTGACTCCAGACTGTGACAAAGGGACAGTTAAGAATAATAAGTACAAGGAAACATTTTAGGTTCAAATCATAACACTTATGCCAATTGTAATTCAAATATTTGGCCTCCACTTGAGTATATCTAGGGAAATAAATTCCACTTATTCTACCCAATCATTTAGTATTTACTAGAATGATACCAGAAGCAAAAAACCTATTTAGTACATCAACTAGATAATGATCACATCACTGAAAGGTTTGCCTCTCTTATGTGTGAAAGTAAAGCACAATTTCAACAGTTTAGACAGAACCCACCCATTTCCCACATTCAGTCGGATGAATCGTTCCTGGATGTACACTTACTATGGATCTCTCAATATTCCTCTCTATTCCTCAGGTAAAGGCAGGAGTCTTTAATGTGTCCTTGTTATTTACCTGGGAATATACCACCCTTTGCCTTCTTTGAACCTGTCATGCAGGCTTCAAGATTTATAACTAATGTTCCCTTAATTTGAAATACAATTCAGCATGCTAACATTTTTAGTTGTTTCTATATGTGTTTGTAACTCATCTTTCCATGATGATAAGACACACCCTGTATGCTATCATGGTCTATATTCGTCTAGCTGTTTTCTATATCAAGTTTGGAATTTCATTTGTTTGAAAATATCCAGCTTTATTGAGAAAGAATTTATATACATGCATGATTATATGTGTTTGTTTTGTAAAGTTTCCACTGCTTTCCAATGCAGCCAGGCCTTTAACAGAACATCATTTAGGGGAAATTTCTTACCTAAGCTGCATAGCATATGCTTAATATTCTAGATTCTGGCATTTTTTCTTAGGTCATTTTTTGTCCATTTTTTTCTTCAATTCTTTTTTTTTATTCAAAAATTTACACTTCCTCCCCTTCTCCCAGTCCCCTCCCTCTCCCCCAATATCCCTCCTCCCTCCCCCTGCATCCTTACGAGAGGGCAGGGTACCCTGCTCTGTGGGAAGCCCAAGGCCCTCCCCACTCCATCCCTGCCTGGGAAGGTGTGCATCCAAATAGACTAGTGTCCCAAAAAGCCAATACATGCAGAAGATAGGTCAGTGCCATTATTGATGGCTTCTCAGTCTGCCCCCATTCTCTCTTCTGAAAATGCCCTAGTGTTTATAATGTTCCTTTAAAATATGTTATGTAGAAATTATATAAGTAAGGTCTACTTAATTAACTTTATTGTTGCATTTGATCAAAATACTTTGAAAAATATAAAGTAATATATACATACAATGAAACACTTAAAGAATATATAACATCCATGAGAGCAATTAATTCATAGTATGCAAGCATATATGAACTGATGTGGAAAGCATTACCAAGAGTATACTTGGTGTGCAATAAACCATTTAACTTTCTCACAGGCCAGAGTTGTGCCTATTTTTAAGATATGTGTGCATGTCTATGCATGATTTATGGGCACGCACAAACACACACACACACACACGTGTGCACGTGCGTGCGCAGAAAGTAACATTTTATACGCTTGGCTGATAAGAAGCTAGGGAGTTGCTTTTCTGGAACTGAATATAGGTAACCTGATTCTAGAGCCATACACTTCTTAAATACTGCAACACAGTGCTGAATTTGCAAAAGTTAAGTCTGTTTTCACATAGCAGCTTCTGTTAATTTGTGTTATGTGGTTGTTCTATGCTCAAATCCAGCATGTATTTATTTTACTATTTTCTTATAGCATTTAAGAAATATTGTGGTTGAGATATTTCACCAATATTTGTGTGTTCTTGTTATTAAACTGGTTCTTAAATTGAAAAGAATTGTTTTCCTAATGTTGGGATCCCATGCTGGTCAGAGCTTGCAGTCTACCATGGCATAGAAGCTCTCTCAAAGCTTGGTACCATGAAGGCCTACCCCCCAGTGAAGACTTCCTACTACTCTCTACCTGCCCTTATTTGGAGAATCTCTCAAGGCCCAGAGGCCTGACCTTATTTGAAAGCTCATCCTAAGTGCAGATGCCTGAACTATCTCTAGTGTGACCTTGGCATAGTTCCCTGCTAGAGCTTTTCCCCTGCTGTCCAAATGGTTAGACATCATGTTACCAGCTTTGCTATAGAACCCTCAACCATTAAGAAGCCTTATGATAGGAGAATGCCTTTTAATCCAAGTCAGATGATGTCCTGATTACTGTCCCCAGCTGTAGTGGTAGGCTGCTTGTTGTTTCCCGGCTGCTTAGCCCCAAAATAATCAAATTATCTAAGTTAACAGTATTGTAAGCAACTTCCAAAACTCTAGAATGGACCGAGACATCCCGCTGCCCGGACAGTCACACAAAATCAACCAAAGTTCATCTGTACCATTGGGGACTCCATCTTCAGCCTAAAGGCCCATTGCATCCAGCAGACTTTTCCACAAAGCAGAAAATGTCAAAGACAGTTCTGCCAATATTGGCGGTTTGCCAGTCAGTTTCTTTTGTATCCTGCAGAATGTCTAGTAGAGTCTTTTATGAAGCAGGAACTTCAAAGGACCATATCATCTTTAGGCAAGTTCAGCAGTCATTTCTCTGTGGGTCCTGCATGTCCAGTCAAGTAATCCAGGCAAGGGCAGTTTCTTGCCCAAATGGCTAAACAGCTCCATAAGGAGCCTCTTCAATGCACATCTTCCTCTTGAAATAGATTGGTTCTGCCAGGAGCAGATGTGTCTCATTGTCATGATAAGCCCTAAGTTTTTGAAACATTTTAAATGCCATATCCTGAAGGTCTCTGAAAGATTTGAAGAATCCCTATCCATCTGAAATACATATCTATGCATCTAGAAAAACTAACATGACTACAAGCTTGACTATTATAGATGATTGTCTATTAACCTATATTTCTTAATTATACATTACATTTTTAAATGAACTACACAAATACAATGCCTTAATAAAGAGCAGAAATATATATATAACAAAATTGACCTTAAATTTGTGCAATAAACCAAAATCCATACCAATGCAAATTATTTATATTTATATCATATCCCCACTCTGGTGACCATGCTGGGCCTCTACCCTTCTGGGCCATCATCCCGCTAGACTGTCCTCATCTGTGGTGGTTAAAGTGTGCTCTATGAATGCCCAAGTCTTCAGGAGAAGGTTCAGGTACCCCTGACTCTTCTCAGTTGGTAGAGCATGAGATTCTTAATCTCAGGGTCATGGGTTCAAGCCCCACGTTGGGCACCAAATGTAGCGGGAGGCTTCTTGTTGGTTCCTGGCCACTTAGCCCTGAAATAATCACACAGAAACTGTATTATTTAAATCACTACTTGGCCCATTAGCTCTAGCTTCTTATTGGCTAATACTTAAATATTAATTTAACCCATTTCTATTAATCTGTGTATGGACACGTGGCTGTGGCTTACTGGCTAATGTTCTGGCATCTGTCTCTGGTGGGGCTACATGGCATCTCTCTCTCTCAGCATTCAGTCCAGTTTTCCCCACCTCCCTAAGTTCTGCTTTATCAACAGGCCAAGGCAGTTTCTTTATTTATTAAAGAAACCTCCCACACCTCCCAGCTTTTATATTCCCCTCCTTATTTTGAATAAGCTGGAGTTGTAACACTCAAACTGTCTCTCAAATAGTTGTCTCTGTTGACTCACAAGCAATGTGACCATATTCATTGGCTTCTGCTCCCTTCCACCTCGCAGATTGGTAGCCTACAATCCTGAGGAAGAAGGAGAACAACATCATATAATATATCCTGGTTATGGTATCCCTTCCCCCGACTCCTTCCAGATCCTTCTCACTTTCCAACCCACCAAAACCCACACCCTTACTTTCTCTCATTAGAATATAAGCAGGCACCTAAAACAAAAACTATAATAGTAATAAAATTAAATAAGATAAAATTTTAAAAAGAATAGGAAAAAACAAATGAAAAATAAAAGGTACCAAAAAGTAAGAAACACATATAGATGTGGAAACAAACACTATTTTTTTGCACATACAGAGAACCCATAAAACCTAAATAAAAAATTATAAGAAACAGTTATGTAAAGAAAAAATGCTGAGACAAAGCATTGTAGGACAAAACCCTCAAAAATACCATTGAGTTCACTTCTTATTGGTTATCAACTGTTGATCACGAGGCTTGTACTTAGGTGTGATTTGTATACTCAATGAGACTCCATTGGGAAAAACTATTTTCCCTTGGGAACAATTATAAATAATTTCTGGGTTAGGGATAGAGGCTTGTCTATCTCCCTCACAACACTGGAAGCCTATCTTCATAGATCTCTTCAGGCTATATGCACATTGTCACAGTGTCTGCAAGTTTATATTTGCCATTTCTGTTGTTTCTAGAAGGCCTTGTTTCCTTTGTGTTTTCCATGTCCACTGGCTCTTCTAGTATTTCTGCCTCTTCTTCCATAGAGTTCCCTGAGCCCTGTGGAGAGGTATTTGATGAAGATGTCCTATTTAGGACTGATGTTCCAAGGTCTCTTACTCTCAGAGCACTGTCCAGTTGTGGGTCTTTATAGTTGTTTCCATCTACAATGGGAGGAAACTTCTCTGATGATGGCTCAGCAAGATACTGATCTATGAGTATAGCAGAATGTCTTCAGGAGTCATTTTATTGCTATGTTCCTTTAGCAGAAAGTAATGCTTGATTTTCTTCTAAGTTTAGGATTTATCTAGTCTCAGGTTCTTGGATACCTGAACAGTGTCAGGAATGGGGTCAATCACACAGAGTGGGTCTTATGTCCAATCAGATATTAGTTGTTTATTCCCACACCCCTTATGCCACTCTAGCACCAGCAAATCTTGCAGGCAGATCACCATTTTAGATTCACAATGTTGTAGCTGGTTTGGTGTTTACCTTTTTCTTTTTGTAGGTTGGAAAGTACCTTAATACCATAAAAACTAGTCAGTAAGGGTGAAAACTCTAGGTATGTACCAGTTCAACTTCTCCACATTCAATGAGCTGTTATAGGTATTGTCTTCACAAATATGATTGACCATACCATGAGTTTGTACAGAGCAACTAATTGCCTTGACAATACCCTGAATTGCTTAGGAGTCTCCATGAGATTCTTTTGGCCAAAAACTCAATTAGATGTAAAGCATCCCTGGAACTGGAAGTTTGATTTGGTGGTGAGAGATATCTAGTTGCATGGTTGGTGATTACAATTTAGATTTCATTCATATGTGTACAAATTTTAAGAAGCTCATGCTGTGCGAGTTTGGAACCACTGAGGAAGTAGACCAGAGCCAGAGATCTTTGCAGGACCAGACCCAAGTCAGGTACCTCTGCAGGAGCAGGCCCAGAAGAGGGACATTTATAGAAACAAGTCTGAGTCAGTGACCTAGGCTGGAGCAGGCCTGAGGCAGTGAACATCACAGGAGCAGGTACAAGGGAGAAACCACTGAGTGAGTAGACCAATACCAGAGACCTCTGTAGCCTGGGCGCAAGTCTGGGACCTCCAAGGGATTGGGCAGGAACCAGAGACCTCTGCAGGTCCAGGCTTGAATCTGGAACCTCTGAGGAAGTAGACCTGAGCCAGGACCTCTGCCAGAACAGACCCAAGGCAGCAACCTCAGCAGAAGCAGTCCCAAGCAAGCAGTCTCCGTGGGAGTAGACCTGAACGACCACTGGTATTGCAGAGCAAACCCCAGGAGCACAGGGCAACCTCCAGGAACATGGAGTGGACAATGGGGTGCCTGGAACCATGGCTCTGATATGTAGTAGGGAGGAGAGTGCTGTGTTCCCGGCACCCAGTTAGCTTATTCCCAAAATAATTACACAGAAACTGTATTTATTTAATTACTTTCTGGTCCATTAGTTTTAGCCTCCTATTGGCTAACTCTCACATCTTGATTAACCCATTTTTATTAATGTGTATCACCACTTGACTGTGGCTTACCAGCATGAGTCTAAGCAGCGTCCGTCTTGGCCAGGAGAATCATGGCATGTTACCCTTCCCTTCATCCCAGCATTTTATCCTGTCTACTTTGCCTACCTGATTTTTGCCCTATCAAAAGGCCAAGCCAGTTTTCTTTATTCAACCAATGAAAGCAATACAAATGAAGAAGCACCTCCTACACCATATCCCCTTTTTCTGTTTAAACAAAATAGAAAGGCTTTTACTTTAACATAGTAAAATTACATATAACAAAAGAGTTATCAAGCAAGAATTACAGTTACAATATTTAGATTCAATTTTTCTTTTATTATAACAATGGAAAACTATTACTATAACTAACTATTTATTTTTTAACTCCATTAAAGACTCCAAAAGGATAAAATATTACCTAAGTAAACAAGAAATAAGCAACTTTTAAACTCTAGAAATGACAGAGACATCTCGCTGTTTGGACAGTCACCCAAAGTTTTTTTGTACCATTGGGGTATCCATTTTTAGTCTACAGGCCCATAGTATCCATGAGACATTTTTATGAAGTAGGAAATTTTAAAGACAGTTTAGTTTGTGTGTGTGTGTGTCCTGTAGAATGTCTTGTATACTTTTTTTATGAAGTAGGAACCCTGAAGGATCATCTCAACTTTAGGCAAGTTTAGTAGTTCTCTTTTTGTGTTTTTTTTTTGTGTGTGTGTGTCCATTTAAGTAGTCCAAGCAAGAGTGGGTTTTTTGTCCAAATGACTAATCTACTCCATAAGGAGTCTCTTTGATGTCCATTTTTTTGGAAGTAGATTGGTGCTGCTAGGAGCAGACATGTCTCATTGTCATGAAAAGCCCTAAGTTATTTAAACATTTAAATGCCATGTTTTGTAGTCTTTGAAAGATATGAAGAATGCCTATCTAACTGAAATATCTTTATATATCTAGAAAATCTAACTAACATGAGGATAAGTTTGACTATTATTGATGATTATCCATTAACAACCTGTATTTCCTAATTATACATTACATTTTTAAATGAACTACACAATCATAATACCTTAATCATGAGTAGAAATATATATACACATATATATAATATAACAAAATTGACCTTAAATTTATATCACTAAAGCAAAATCCATGCCAGTGCAAATTATCCATATCTATATCATCCCCCCTTTAAATGTAAAAAAAAAATAAACAATATTTGGGAATATGGGCGTAATTTTTTTAAAACTTTTTTGTTGTATAGGGGTGCTGTTAATCAGGTCTTTTATGGTGTATCCTATGTGTTAGGTTTATCTCAGTAATCAGTTAAGTGAAGAATTTTTTGAAGGTCTTTACAGTGACCTTTTAGGAGGCCATGGTTTATTATATTATATTGGCCTATAAGGAATCCACAGGGTCTCATCCTCTGTGAAAACAAAAGAAGAACCTCTTTTTTAAAGTACCATATCCTTAGACCCAAATTTGGAAATCATGATACCTTTAGAACATATATGTTGGTTTAGTTTGGCAGTCTACACAATAAAATGTTTTTTGTATTTAGATATTTTACAGTTAAAAAATTTAAAGAAAACACAATAAAATACATAATCTAGACATATTGTGAATTTTTTATTTTTATGTGGCTTATTTTTTTAATTTATTACTATTTGTACTTTGTCTTTTAAAAGACTTTACCCTTTTATTTTGTATTAACTTTAACTCTCTATACTATTTTTTTTCTAAGTCTACGTATAGTCATCCAACACTGTGACCCATTTAGAGGTCTTTTATGTCTGAATCTGTTTTATTGTGAATCTGTAATTCTTTATTATCCAGGAGCATTTTTTAAAATTCTAAGCACTTTTTTAAAACTTAAGTTGTGCCATGTAGGAGAAATATGGTACTGCCTGTTTTTTTCCCAGTCTAAACCTTAACTGTGCTGTTATTATGATAATTACAACCGTTTCTGACTGAGATCAGTATAGTTTAGAATGGCGGAGATGGAGCCATTTCTGCCTTTGAGTCGTGTGTAGTGTATCACTAGCAAGGCAGGGCTGCTTGTGTCTCTGCGTCACTTGTTTCTCTGAGCTGTGCAGAGTTTTAGGTACACAACAGTCCACAGTGCCATCAAGCAAGCTGTAGCACTTTAGTTAGAAACCCCATCCAAATGCTCTGTCTTTAGCAGGAGTCAGAGATGGTCCTGGCAGGATAGCTCAGAAAGCCAGCATTTTAAAACTGCTGCAGCTTTTTTATTGTTGTGGCTGTTGAGTGAGGAATTTTTTTTTTGCAGCACCCTGTTAGCAAACAGTAAAAACTCTCTTAAACTCTGTATTTTTTTGACGCTATCTCAGATTTTACATGGAGTTAGTCAGTCACATTGGGCAGCCAATTGTAGCAGGGAGGAGAGGGCTGCATTCCTGGTGCCCGGTTAGCTTATGCCAGAAATAATTACACAGAAACTGTATTTATTTAATTACTGCCTGGCCCATTAGTTCTAGCCTCTTATTGGCTAACTCCCACATCTTGATTAACCCATTTTTATTAATGTGTATCGCCACTTGACTGTGGCTTACCGGCATGAGTCTAAGCAGTGTCCATCTTGGCCAGGAGAATCATGGCATCTGTTACCCTTCCCTTCATCCCAGCATTTTATCCTGTCTACTTTGCCTACCTGATTTTTGCCCTATCAAAAGGCCAAGACAGTTTTCTTTATTCAACCAATAAAAACAATACAAATAAAAAAGCACCTCCTACAGCACTGATGTACCATGAGAAGCAGCCCTCTGAGCCTTGGATCCACTGGCACCTGGAAGATTGTTCACCAGAGTCACAGATAGCCACCCCTACACCAATCAGAGGAAAAAGTGGGTAGATAATGTAAGAACACATGCAAAAGCAAAAAGAGCAACATGACAACAGTAAAAACTAGAGGCCCTACAACAGCAAGGCTTGAACAAACAAATATAGATGAAGCAGAAGAAAATGACCTAAAAAAATAACTTTAGGAGAATGTTTGAGGTCTTAAAGAGGAAATGAAAAATTCCCTCAAAGAAATAATGGAAAAGACAAACAAAATATTGGAGGACATCAACAAATACCTTAAAGAAAACCAAGAAAAGGCAATCAAACATATGAAAGAAACTATTCAAGACTTGAAAACTGAAATAGAGACAATAAAGAAAACACAAGCTGAGGGAATTATAGAAACAGAAATCATGAGAGAATGATCAGGAACCACAAACACAAACATAAACAGCAAAATATAAGAGATGGAAGAGAGAATCTCAAGCGCTGAAGATACAATAGAAAAAAATAGACTCATTGGTCAAAGAACACATTAAATCTAACAAAAGCTTAACCCAAAATATTCTGGACATATGGGACACCATGGAAAGACCAAACATAAGAATAATAGGTATAGAAGAAAAAGAAGTCCAACTCAAAAGCACAGAAAATATATTTAACAAAGTTATAGAAGAAAACTTTCCCAACCTAAAGAAAGAAATGTCTATTAAAATACAAGAAGATTACAGAGCACCAGATAGACTGGATAAAAACAAAGTTTCCTCACCATATAATAATCAAAACACTAAACATACAGAATAAAGAAAGAATATTAAGAGCAGCAAAGGAAAAAGGCCAAGTAACATATAAAGGCAGACCTATCAGAATTACACCTTACTTCTCAATGGAAACAATGAAAGTCAGAAGGTCCTACCTAGTCAAGAGTTATGCAGACATTCAGAGACCACGAATGCCAGTGAACTTTCAATCACCATAGAAGGACAAAACAAGATATCCCATGACAAAAGCAGGTTTATCAAATACCTAGCCACAAATGCAGGACTACACAAACCACTAGAAGGAAAACTGAAACCCAAGGAAGTTGGCTACATCCACAAAAACAGACAATAGATGATCTCAAAGCAGCAAATCACAAAGAATGGAAAAGCACACAAAATACCATCACCAACAATGATAACTAAAATAACAGAAGATAGCTTTCTTTGGTCTTTAATATCCCTTAAAATAAATGGACTCAATTCACCTAAAAAGAGACACAGGCTAACAGATTGGATCTGAAAACAGAATCTATCCTTCTGCTGCATACAAGAAACACACTTCAACCTCAAAGACAGACAATGCCTCAGAGTAAAAGGTTGGGATTTTTTTTTCAAATCAAATGGACCTAAGACACAAGCTCATATAGCTATCCTAATATCTAACAAAATAGACTTCAAACTAAAATCAATCAAAAGAGACAAAGAAGGACAGTTCATATTAGTCAGAGAAAAAAATCCATCAAAAGGAAATCTCAATACTGAACATCTATGCCCCAAATACAAGGGTACACTCATATGTAAAAGAAACACTTCTAAAGCTTAAATCACACATTAAACCCCACACAATAATAGTGGGAGACGTCAATACTTCTCTCAACACTGGACAGGTCTGTCAGACAAAAAAAAAATAGCAAAGAAATAAGGGAATTAACAGATCTTATGACTCAAATGAACTTAACAGACATCTATAGATCATTCCATCCAAACATAAAAGAATATGCCTTCTTCTCAGCACCTCATAAAAGCTTCTCAAAATCCCATACTCGTAAGAAAACAAACCTCAACAGATATTTTTAAAAAAATGGAATAACCCATGTATCTTATTAGATCACCAAGGCTTAAAATTAGAAGTCAACAGCAACACTAATTAAAGAAAGCCCACAAACACATGGAAATTAAACAATGCTCACCTGAAGTATCAATGGGTCAAGGGAAAAATAAAGGAACAAATTAAAGATTTCCTAAAATTAATGAAAATGACCACACATTATACCCAAATTTATGGGACACAATGAAAACAGTAGTAAGAGGAAAGGTTGTAGCATAAATGCCTAAATAAAGAAGCTGAAAAAATCCCACTATTGTTGTAATGAATTAACAAACATTTGAAAACTCTAGATAAAAAAGAAGCCAACTCACCCAGGAGAACTAGATGGCAGGAAATGATGAAATAGGGAGCTGAAATCAACAAAATAGAAACAAATAAAACAATACAAAAATATTAATGAGAGAAAGAGTTGGGTCTTCAAGAAAATCAACAAAATAGACAAAACTTTATCCAAACTAACCAAAATGCAGAGAGAGAATATTCAAATTAACAAAATCCGAAATGAAAAGGGGACATAACAGACACCAAGGAAATTCAGAGAATCATTAGGTCCTACTACAAAAACCTGTATTCCACACAATTGGAAAACTTAAAGGAAATAGACAACTTTCAGGATAAATATCACTACCAAAATCAAATCAAGACCAGATAAGCAAATAAAATAGACCTATAACTGCTAAAAAAAAAAAAAAAAGAAACAGTCATCAAAAGTCTCCCAACCAAAAAAAGCCCAGGGCCAGATGGTATCAGCTCAGAATTCTGCAAGATTTTCAAAGAAGAAGTAATACCAATACTCCTCAAATTGTTCCACACAATAGAAACAGAAGGAACATTGCCAAAATCTTTCTATGAGGCTACAATTACCCTGATACCCAAACCAGAGAAAGACATTACCAAGAAAGAGAATTACAGACCAATCTCACTCATGGGCATTGATGCAAAAATATGCAATAAAATATAGGCAAATTTAATCCAAGAACATATCAGAAAAATCATCCACCATAATCAAGTTAGCTTTATACCAGAGATGCATGGATGGTTCAACAAATGAAAATCTGTCAATGTAATTCGCCATATAAACAAACTGAAAAATAAAAACCACATGATAATCTCATTAGATGCTAAAAAAAGCCTTCAACAAAATATAACATCCCTTCAAAATAAAGGTCTTAGTGAGAGCAGGGATACAAGGAACATACCTAAACATAATAAGGACAATATGGAGCAAACCAACAGCAAACATAAAACTAAATGGAGAGAAACTCCCAGCTGTCCCACTGAAATCAGGAACAAGACAAGTTGCCCACTCTCTCCATATCTATTTAATATAGTTCTTGAGGTCCTAGCTAAAACAATAAGACAACAAAAAAAATCAAAGGGACACAAATTGGAAAAGAAAAAGTCAAACTTTCACTATTTGCTGATGATATGATAGTTTACATAAGTGATCCCAAAAATTCTGCCAAGGAACTTCTACAACTCATAAACACTTTCAGTAATGTAACAGGATACAAAATTATCTCAAAAAAGTCAATAGCCCTCCTTTACACAGATGATAAAAGGGCTGAGAAAGAAATCAGAGAAACATCACACTTCACGATAGCCACAAATAGCATAAAATATCTCTGAGTAACTCTAACCAAACAAGTGAAAGACCTTTATGACAAGAACTTCAAATCTTTGAAGAAAAAAATTGAAGAGGACACCAGAAAATGAAAAGATCTCCCATGCTCTTGGGTAGGTAGAATTAACATAGTAAAAATGGCAATCTTACCAAAATCAATCTACAGATTCAATGCAATGCCCATCAAAATCCCAGCAAAATTCTTCACACACCTCAAAAGTACTATACTCAACTTCATACAGAAAAGCAAAAAAAAAAAAAAAAAAAAAAAAAAAAAAAAAAAAAAAAAAAAAAAAAAAAAAAAAAAAAAAAAAAAAAGAAAGAAAGAAAAAGAAAAAACCACAGGATAGCCAAAACAGTCCTGTACATCACAATTCCTGACTCAAACTCTACTACAGAGCTACAGAACTGAAAACAGCCTGGTAATGGCATAAAAACAGACAGAAGGACCAATTGAACTGAATGGAGGACCCAGATATTAATGCATACACCTACGAGCACCTAATTTTTGACAAACAATCAAAAAATATAAAATGGAGAAAAGACAGCATATTCAACAAATGGTTTTGGCATAACTGGATATCAACATGTAGAAGAATGAAAACAGACCCATATCTATTACCATGCACAAAACCCAACTCCAAATGTATAAAAGACCTTAACATAAAGCCTACCACACTGAACCTCATAGAAGAGAAAATGGGAAATACACTTGAACGCATTGGCACAGGAGACCACTTCCTGAATATACCCCAGTAGCACATGCATTGAGAGAAACAATTAATAAATGGGACCTCATGAAACTGAAAAGCTTTTGTAAAGCAAAGGACATGGTCAACAAGACAAAAAAGCAGTCTACATAATGGGAAAAGATCTTCACCAACCCCACATCAGACAAAGGACTGATCTCCAAAATATACAAAGAACTCAAGAAATTGGTCACCAACAGAACAAATAATCTAATAAAAAAAAATAAAGCACAGACCTAAACAGAGAACTCTGGCTGACTCCCGACCAGTGGAATAAACAGCCAGACGCAGGATTCTTCTCGGATAACACTTTATTGGAGAGCACTTGGTTGAGGAAAAACGGGAGGCGAGAGAGAGCCTCTAGGTTGAAGGGAGAGCGGGAGACGAGAGAGAGCGAGGTCTAAAATGGCGGCTGCTTATATAGGGAGATATGACGCGACTCATGCCTTGATTGGCTGCTATGTACCCACTGGCACCAGAGTCCTCGGGATTGGTTAGGGACACTTAGGTTATTGCGCATGCGGGAAGCGCCTGGACGCTCAGTCCGGAAGCACTGCCAAATATGGAATTGTTTACCTCCAAACTGGGAGGATGCAAGCGTCATCTTGTAATGGCGTTTGTGTCTATGGCTCCCTGCAGAGAATTCTCAACAGGGGAATCTAAAATGTCTGAAAGACACTTAAGAAAATGTTCACTATCCTTAGGCATCAGAGAAATGCAAATCAAACAACTCTGAGATTCCATCTTATACCTGTAAGAATGGCCAAGAACAAAAACACTGATGACAACTTATGCTAAAGAGGATATGTGGTAAAGGAAACACTCCTGCATTGCTGGTGGAAGTGCAAACTGATATAGCCCCTTTGGATATAAGTATGTCAATTTCTCAGAAAACTAAAAAAAAAAAAAATCTTCCTCAAGACACAGAAATACCACTTTTTAGTTTATAGCCAAAGGATGTTCAATCATGCCATGAGGACATGTGCTCATCTATGTTCATAGCAGCATTGTTTGTCATAGCCAGCTCCTGGAAACAACCTAAATGCCCCTCAACCAAAGAATGGATAAGGAAAATGTGATACATTTACACAATGGAGTACTACAAACAGGAAAAAATAATGGCATCTTGAAATTTTGCAGGCAAATCGAAGGATCTGCAAAACATCATATTGAGTGAGGTAACTCAGACCCAGAAAGACAACTATCAAATGTACTCACTCATAAGTGGTTTATAAACATAAAGCAAAGAAAACCAGCCCACAAATAACAATCCCAGAGAACCTAGACAACAATGATGACCCTAAGAGAGACATACATGGATCTAAGCTACATGGAAAGTAGAAAAAGACAAGATCTCCTGAGTAAATTGGGAGTCTGGGGATCATGGGAGAGGGTTGAAGGTGAGTAGAGAGGAAGAGAGGTGAGCAGAAAAAATGTATAGCTCAAAAAATCAATAAAAGAAGGATGTATGCAGTTATAAAAAATAAGCTTATGGTGTATTAACTTTCCATATGCTGCCTCAGATGGTCTTTAGTTTTATCTAACCCTCCTCTTTTACCCTCCCTTACTCTTTCTGCCCTTTCCCTTCCTGTTTCACCCCCCTAGTCTAGTACCCTTCACCTTGTTTATCCATAACTTTCTATACTCTTTCCCCTTCCTAGCAATATCTTCCCTTCTCCCCTAGTACCTTAGCCTATACCTAACCTCTGTGATTACATGGAATTTAGCCTGCTTATCAAAGATGTAACAGCTAATATGCACATATAACCAAAACATAACATTTGTTTGGGGAAGTGTGGGTTACATTAGGGCGATTTTTAAATGTAGCTTCATCATTTAATTGCAAATTTCATCATTTTGGTTTCTTTTAAAAGCTGAGGAGCATTCCATTGTAAAAATGTACATATTTTCTATTTTCATTTTCTGATGCAGACATCTAGGCTGTTCACAATTTCTGACTACTATCAATAAAGCACCAGTGGACATGTTTGAGCAAATGTGTCTGCAGTAGAAAGTAATTCCTTTGTTTATATGTCCAAGAGTAGGATACCTGCATCTTGAAGTACATTGACTCACAGCTTCCTGAGGAATTGAGGAATGACCACATTGCTTTCTATAGTGTCTGTACAAGTTTGCAGTCCAATAAGCAATGGGTGAGTATTTGCATTACCACACATCCTCTCCAACATGAGATTTGGTTTTATTGTCTTGGCCATTCTGATGAATATAAGACAAAATATCAAAGTATTTTTGATTTGCATTTCCCTGATGGGTAAGGATGTCTACCATTTCTTTAAGTATTTATCAGACATTTGTGTTTTCTCTTTTGAGAACTCTGTTTATATCTGTATAGCATTTTCAATTGAATTACTTGTTTTCTTGAATGTCCAGTTTTATTATTTCCTTATATATTATTATATTAGGCCTCTATCGGTTACATAATTAAAATCTTTTCTCACTCTGTAGCCTGTTTCTTTGTACAAATGGTGGCTGACAATTTTCAGTTTTATAATGTCCCATTTATTAATTATTGATCTCAGTGCCTATATTATTGGTATTCTGTTCAGAAAGTCTTTTTCTGTACCAATGAATCCAAGACTTTCTGTTCTATTGCATTCAATGTAGCTAGCCTTATGTTTAGATCCTTGATCCATTTGGAGTTGAGTTTTATGCAGGTAGATAAGTATGGGTCTAAAATGTGCATGAAACATTCCAGTTTGACCAGCACCATTTGTTGAAGCTGCTATCAATTTTTCTAGTATGTATTTATTTCTGGCTTCTTTAACAAAAATCAGGTGTCCATACATGGGTAGACGTATGACAAAACTTCCAAAGCTTTTATGATCCAGGGGGCTTTGGACTCCCTGGCAACATTGCTAGGGGTTATTCATCATAGTATCATTGAGACTACAGCACTTCAGTTTCTTCTGGCCAGCTTTCAAAGAGTTCTCTAAATTCACCTATATGAAATTGTTTGAAAAGCAGCATAATGTGGGCCTATATATTTCCATAGTGTAAGAGGCCTATATTTTCCCAGAGTGTAAGCATTTTAGAGCATTATTTTTAAAATAACATGTATAACTTTTAATTCATAATTTTCATGACTGTGGCTTATCAGCCCATATGTTAATGATCATATAAGTGGGGGAAATATACCAATAAAATTTAACTTAGTTCTTTAATACCATTCAAAGACCTACAAATTATTTATTTTATCTCTAACTTTGGTAGTAAGCAAAAAGAAATTAGGATATATTTGGAAAGCAGAAAATGTTGTAATTTTGTGAAAACTACCAATAGTCTTAAAAATTTACAAATCTTTTACTTAGCAAAGACACACATTTGGGAAGCATGCATTCACTACAACTATCCTATGAAGTAATGGACATCATATCCTCATGAGACAAAAGATAAGACTATTGTCTGCTGCTATCCAACCTGATAGAATCAGTGCTCCTGTGAGATGACAATTGCTAAAGGAAGAAAAATATATTGATAATATTTTATAGGCTGACACTGTACCTCACTTAGTTGACTCTTTGCCTATCATTCATGAAGTCTTGAGTCTGATTCCCAAATTACTATGTACAAAGTTTGAGGTCAGCCTGGACTACATGAAACCTTGCCTTTGAAAAGTAGAGTACGTAAGTAGATATGTGTTAGTTATTCCACAAATATATAACAACAAAATTTCAAGTTGGAAAGAATCTTATAAACAGCCTGCTAGAGTAACCTCCTTATTCTGCTTTTCTTCTTTTTAAAGAAAAAGAATTTCCTTTCTTAATTTATGTGCTCTCACATATAGCACTGATATTTAATAATTTCTTCTGAATAATACATTACATCCTGAAGGGAGTATCTTTAAAACTAAGGATATAAGCAAAACGTACAGTGCTCAGGAACTAAACAACTCCCAAGTCTAAGGCAGTTTCCAGAACTAGCAAGATTCACATGTGCTCTCTACAAGGTTATATAAACTTAATTAGGGAAACAAGAGAGAGGAGACTCTCTGACCTATCAAGCTGCTGGCAAGTCAAGCTAAGTGTACAAAACAGAGCTTTCATGAAACGTCACTTAGGATGTGGTGGACTATGACGGTGGTGTAGGTAACTTTGACACATTCCTGCCTCTCTAGGTAATCCTTTACCCTTACTCTTGAAAATAACACCCATAAACTTATGGGTTCTCCAATTTGTACTTTGGAGGGATTGTTAATTTAGTCTGTCATTGGTTCCCTATTTGAAAGGAATGGATGCTTGTTCACACGTCCTCAGGAAATGTTACACAGGGTTCATGGGTAGCATTGCTAATGGAGAATGTCATGGGAATTATAGTAATATCTACTGGATAACATGGCCATGGTGCTGTCTGGTAGCTGCTGCTGTGCGGGATCTTGTTGAAACATAGATTTCATAGTAATTACACCATTTTCTGGAAAAAAAAAGAAAAGTGAAGGACAAAGAATTTAAATCTGCTTTTTCTGTTTTAAATATGAACTGAGACTTTGAGACAAAGTACTGAAGCCTATGCTTAAGGACACAAGTTAACACATTGGCATTCCAAGATAAGTGAGAAAGTCTATAAACTACATTGGCTACTATTACTGATGACACAATTCTGATGCATTAGTATAGATAATTACCATACAACTGCCCTGAGATTTTTTGAAAGCTGCACAATTCAATTGGATGCTAAGTGCATTTTGCTACAAATCTTTTTTTTTTTTTTTGCATTGAGCTCTGAGATCTTCAGAAATCATAAAACCAATAATTTATCCACTTTATATATGCCTTGGATAAATGCCCTTTGTAGAAATAGTAAGATTTATGTTGTAGCTAATTTTATGGTCAATTATAAATGAGGAAACATCTAATTTATATGTTTCAAATATTAATCTCACCTTTGCCCGTTTAATTAGAAGGAAAATTCATAATAAAATATTTTACTTACACTAATTTAATTTTATGATAACTTACAAAAATATGAAAATTATTATATAGCATGACACCCTTGTGCTAAAGCTATGTGACTGTTAATATTCATGCACACACAGAAACACACTTATCCATCTGGGTTAACTCCCTGTTTATAAGTAAATCATGGAAATCAAACCTCTCTTCATGTGAAAATAATATGCTGGGAAGAGGCCCAGAAAGAGAAGGAGCTCCAATGTTCAGGAAAGATAATTCCACTCTTTATATTCTCTCAGGTGGGCTGTCCTCTTTTGTGGGTTCCTTTCTTGGCTTAATTCTGGCTTTCTTCTAATTCACTTACGAGGACCACCCGAGGTCTTGTCGATCTCTCAGAGAATGTGAAAAATCCCTTAATTTAGCTGAGAAGAGTCAAGTTAAATTAAACATGAAGTATAAGAATATATATAATGCAGAGAAAAGATAAATTCATAAAGCAAAAGTCTCTGAGACATTGTCACCTAAGTCTGTTTGGAGTGTTGATTGCCAGCCATCATTAGGGAATAGCACATTCCTTATGGCTATGGACCCAGTGACTCTTAAGAAGGTTATCAAGGGCACCTGGCAGGAAGGTCCCCAAGGGGGTGCTGGCAGCCACCAGCCACTGCTACAGTGGGCCTCTTTGTTCCACACAACGCTGCCCCTCCCCACAAGTTTGCCCTTTCCTGTGTGGGTCCTTGGACCAACAGGACTCTCTCTTCCTGTGCTGAGATCGGAGGTGCAGATGGGTAAGTTTGTGCGCACCTGGCGAGAAGGTCCCGAGGAAGTGCTGGCACCACCAGCCCCTGCTGCAGCAGGCCTCTTTGTACCACATGACCCTGCCCCCGTAGCAAGTTTGCCCTTTACTCTGTGGGTACTTGGACCACCAGGACTCTCTCTTCCTGTGCTGAGATCAAAGGTGCAGACGGCTATCCAGAGGGGTGAGTGTGTACAAGCCCTCCTGGAAGGTTTCAAACTGCTGAGACTCCCCTGACTGCAATTAAAGGAAGAGATGGGCAGGCGCTAATTGAAGAATTCCTCCAACAACCTGAAAAGCAACATGATAACACCAGAAACCAGTGAGTTTGCAACAGGAAAACCTGAGCAACCTAACCCAGAAAGTAGAAGAAATCGACTTTAAACGTAATATTATGAAAGTGATAGAGACCTTTAAAGAAGAGGTGAAGAACTCCTTTGAAGAAAGGGATGAGAAAACTAACGAAAAGTTAGAAGAAATGAATAAATTCCTCAAAGATACCCTAGAAAACCAAGAAAAAGCGGTCAAGCAGGTAATGGAAAAGGTTCAAGACTTAAAAACTGAAATGGAGGCAATGAAGAAAACACAAACCGAGGGAAGGCTGGAGATGGATAATTTGGGTAAACGAGCAGGAACTGCAGAGACGAGTATAACCAACAGGATAAAAGAGATAGAAGAATCTCAGATACTGAAGATACATTAGAGAAAATAAACTCATTGATAAAAGAAAACAACAAATCCAACAAATTCTTAACACAAAACACCCAGGAAATCTGGGACACCATAAAAAGACCAAACCTAAGAATAATAGGGGTAGAAGAAGGAGAAGAAGCACAGCTCAAAGGCCCAGAAAATATATTCTTTATTTTATAAAAAAAAAATTATATAAATTTTTATAAAATTTTATAAAAAGCTATAGAAGAAAACTTTCCTAACCTAAAGATGGATATGCCTATGAAGGTACAAGAAGCATACAGAACACCAAATAGATTGGATCAAAAAAAAAATCCCCTCGCCATATAATAATCAAAACACAAAACATACAGAATAAAGAATACTAAGAGCTGCAAAGGAAAAAGGCCCAGTAACGTATAAGGGCACACCTATCAGAATTACACATGACTTCTCAATGGAAACCATGAAAGCCAGAAAGTCTTGGATAGATGTGCTGTGGACACTAAGAGACCATGGATGCAAGCCCAGACTAATATACCCAGCAAAGCTTTCTTTCGCCATCAATGGAGAAAATAAGATATTTCATGATAAAAACAAATTTAAGCAATTCATAGCCACAAACGCAGCCTTACAGAAAGTACTAGAAGGTAAACCACAACTAAAGGAAGCAAACAACACCCATAATAACACAGACATCTAACAGCCCTCCACTGGCACAACTCAAAGAAGGGAAATACACAAACCCTAGCCATTTAGTACCAGAGAAAATCACACAGAGAGTCTACATTAGGTTATAAACTGATTGGCAAATTAGCTCAGGACTCCCATTAGCTCTTGTAGCTTATATTAATCCATTATCCCTATCTATGTTAGCCACATGGCCAGTACCTTTCTCAGTGGGGCAGGTCACATCCTGCTTCTTCGGGGTCCAGGCAGGAATGCCGAGAGAGCTTCCTGCTTCCCAGAATTCTCCTATTCTCCTTGCTACGCCTCTACTTCCTGTCTGGTTGTCCCACCTATACATCCTGGCTAATGGCCAATCAGGATTTATTTAAATCATGATTGACAGAATACACAAAATTCTCCCGCACCATCTGGTCATTAATATCACTTAATATCAATGGACTCAATTCACCTATAAAAAGGCAAAGGTTAAGAGAATGGATGCGAAAACAGGATTCAACACTCTGCTGTTTACAAGAAACACACCTCAACCACAAAGACAGACATTATCTCAGAGTAAAGGGTTGGGAAAAGGTTTTTCAATCAAATGGCCCTAAGAAAAAAGTGGGTGTGGCTATAGTAATAGTGAACAAAATCAACTTCAAACTAAAATCAATCAGAAGTGATAGAGATGGACATTTTATACGCTTAACAGAAATAATCCATTAGGATGAAGTCTCAATCCTGAATATATATGCCCCTAATATAAAAGCATCCACATATGTAAAGGAAACATTTCTAGAACTCAAAGCAAACATCAAACCCCGCACACTAATAGTAGGAGATTTCAACACTCCTCTCTCACCAATGGACAGGTCAACCAGACAGAAACTTAACAGAGAAATAATAGAACTAACAGATGTAACGAATCAAATGGACTTAATAGACATCTATAGAACATTCCACACAAACAGGAAAGATTATACCTTCTTCTCAGCATCTCATGGAACGTTCTCGAAAATTGATCACATACCCGGTAACAAAGCAAACATCCACAGATACAAAAAAATTGGAGTAACCACCTGTGTCTTATCAAATCATGATGGAGTAAAGTTAGAATTTAACAACAATTCTACCCCCAGAAAGCCTACAAACTCATGGAAACTGAACAGTCAACTACTGAAACACCCCTGTGTCAAGGAAGAAATAAAGAAGGAAATTAAAATCTTCCTTGAATTCAATAAAAATAAAGACACAACATACCCCAACCTATGAGACACTATGAAAGCAGTACTAAGAGGAAAGTTCATAGCACTTAGTGCCCACATAAAGAAAATGGAGAAAGCACACATTAGTGATTTAACAGCATACCTGAAAGCTCTAGAAAAAAAAAAAAAAGAAGCAGACTCACCCAGGAGGAGTAGAAGACTGGAAATAATCAAACTGAGGGCTGAAATCAACAAAATAGAGACACAGAAGACAATCCAAAGAATCAATGAAACAAAGAGCTGGTTCCTTGAGAAAATCAACAAGATCGACAAACCCCCATCCAAACTAATCAAAAGGCAGAGAGAGAACACTCATATTAACAAGATCAGGAAAGAAAAGGGGGACATAACAACAGACACTGAGGAAATTTAGAGAATCATTAGGTCTTACTACAAAAGCCTGTATGCCACAAAATTGGAAAATGTAAAAGAAATGCACAGTGATAAATACCATATACCGAACTTAAATCAAGACCAGGTGAACAATTTAAATAGACCTATAAGTCATGAGGAAATAGAAGCTGTCATCAAAAACCTCCCAACCAAAAAAAGCCCAGGACCAGATGGTTCTAATGCAGAATTCTACCAGAACTTCCAAGAAGAGCTGATACCTATACTCCTTAATGTGTTTCACATAATAGAAACAGAAGAGTCATTGCCAACTCTTTTTATGAAGCTACAGTTACCGTGATACCAAAACCACACAAAGATGCAACCAAGAAAGAGAATTACAGACCAATCTCACTCATGAACATCAATGCAAAAATCCTCAATAAAATACTGGCAAACCGAATCCAAGAACACATCAAAAAATCATATATTATGATCAAGTAGGCTTCATCCCAGAGATGCAGGGCTAGTTCAACATACAAAAATCTATCAATGTAATCCATCATATAAATAAACTGAAAGAAAAAAACCATATGATTATTTCATTAGATGCTGAAAAAGCATTTGATCAAATTTAACACCCCTTTATGAGAAAGGTCTTGGAGAGATTAGGGGTACAAGGACCATATCTAAATATAATAAAAGCAATATACAGCAAGCCAACAGCTCACATCAAATTAAATGGAGAGAAACTCAAAGCCATCCCACTAAAATCAGGAACAAGACAAGGATGTTCACTCTCTCCATATTTCTTCAACATAGTGCTTGAAGTTCTTGCAATAGCAATAAGACAACATAAGGAGATCAAGGGGAATTGAATTGGAAAGGAAGAAGTCAAACTTTCGTTATTTGCAGATGATATGGCAGTATACATCAGTGACCCCAAAATCTCTACCAAAGAACTCCTACAGCTAATATATACCTTCAGTAATGTGGCAGGATACAAGATCACCTCAAAAAAAATAGCCCTCCTATATACAAAGAATAAAGTAGCAGAGAGGGAAATCAGTGAACCTTCACCTTTCACGATAACAACAAATAGCATAAAGTATCTTGGGGTAACACTAACCAAGGAAGTGAAATATCTATTCGACAAGAACTTTAAGGATTTGAAGAAAGAAATTGAAGAAGACACCAGAAAATAGAAAGATCTACCATGCTCTTGGATTGATAGGATCAACATAGTAAAAATGGCAATCCTACCAAAGGCAATCTATAAATTCAACGCAATCCCCATCAAAATCCCAACAAAATTCTTCACAACCTTCAGAGAAAAATAATTAACTTTATATTGAAAAACAAAAAACTCAGGACTGTCAAAACAATCCTATACAATAAAGGAACTTCTGGAGGCATTACCATCCCTGACTTCAAACTCTATTACAGAGCTACAGTAATGAAAACAGCTTGGTATTGGCATAAAAACAGACGTCGACCAATGGAATCGAATGTAAGACCTGGATATCAACCCACAAACCTATGAACACCTGATTTTCAACAAAGGAGCTAAAATTATACAATGGAAGAATGAAAGCATCTTCAACAAATGGTGCTGGCATAACTAGATCTCAACCTGTAGAAGAATGAAAATAGATCCATATCTATTGCCATGTAGAAAACTCAAGTCCAAATGGATTAAAGACCTCAAGAAAATCTGACCACACTGAACCTTACAGAAGAGAAAATGGGAAGTAGACTGCAACACATGGGCACAAAAGACCACTTCCTTTGTACAACCCCAGTTGCACAGACAATAAGAGCAACAATGAATAAATGGGACCTCCTGCAACTGAGAAGCTTCTGTAAAGCAAAGGACATGGTCATTAAGACAAAAAGTTATCCTACTGAATGGGAGAAGATCTTCACCAACCCTACATCAAACAAAGGTCTGATCTCCAAAATATATAAAGAACTCAAGAAACTAGACATTAAAATGCTAAATAACCCAATTAAAAAATGGGGTACTGAACTGAACAGAAAATTCTCAGCAAACCAAGTTCAAATGGCCAAAAGATACTTAAGGACATGTTCAACTTCCTTAGCAATCAGGGAAATGCAAATTAAAATAACCTTGAGATACCATTATACACCTGTCAGAATGGCTAAAATCAAGAACACCAATGATAGCCCATGCTGGAGAGGATGTGGAGTAAGGGGAACACTCATCCATTGCTGGTGGGAATGCAAGCTGGTCCAGCCACTTTGGAAATCAGTGTGGTGGTTTCTCAGAAAATTGGGAATCAACCTACCTCAGGATCCAGCAATACCACTCTTGGGAATATATCCAAAAGATGCTCAATCATACTACAAAAGCATTTTTCAACTATGTTCATAGCAGCATTATTTGTAATATCCAGAACCTGGAAACAACCTAGATGCCCCTCAATGGAAGACTGGATAAAGAAAGTGTGGAATATATACACATTAGAGAACTACTCAGCGGTAAAAATCAACGACATCTTGAATTTTGCATGCAAATGGATGGAAGTAAAAAACACTATCCTGAGGGAGATATCCAAAACCCAAAAAGATGAATATCATATGTACTCACTCATTACTGGACTCTAGCCATAAACAAAGGACATTGAGCCTATAGTTTATAAGCCTAGAGAAGTTAAATAGCAAGGTAACCCCAAAGATAAAAATATATAAATCCACCTGGAAATTGGAAGCAGACAAGAATGCTGGGCAAAAGTTGGGAGCATGGGGGTGGGAGAAGGGGTGAGGATGTGATTAGGGGAAGGGGAGAGGGGAAAAGAAAAGACAGTAGGGAAGGATTGGGGAGTACTTGGGGGAGTGGGAGGGCTGAGATCGAGGAAGGGCAGTTATAGGAGCAGAGAAGTAGATATCAACATTAAGGGAGCCATTTTAGGTGTGGCAAGAGACTTGACTCTAGAGGGGAACCCAGGCATCCACGGGGATGTCCCCAGCCAGGTCCTTGGGCAGCAGAGGAGAGGGTGCCTGAACTGGCCTTGCCCCATAATCACACTGATGACTATCTCAAATATCACCATAGAATCTTCATTCGGTGATGGATGGAGATAGAGACAGAGATACACATCAGAGCACTGGACTGAGCTCCCAAGGTCCAGTGAAGAGCAAAAGGAGGGAGAAGATGAGCAAGGAAGTTAGGACAGCGAGGGGTTGGTCCACCCACTGAGACAGTGTGCCTGATCTAATGGGAGCTCACCAAATCCAGCTGGACTGGAACTAAAGGTGCATGTGATCAAACGGGACTCTCTGAATGTGGGTGACAATGGGGGCTGACTGAGAAGCCATTGAAAGGCACTGCAACTTGTTTCTAATGCATGTACTGGCTTTTTGGGACCCTAGTCTATTTGGGTGCACAGCTTCCTGGGACTGGATGTAGGGGGGGAGGGCCTTAGACTTCCCACAGGGCAGGGTACCCTGCCCTCTCTTAAGCCTGGAGGGGAAGGGAGGAGGATGAGTGGGAGAAGGAGCAGGAAGGGAATGGGAGGAGGGGGGCGGAAGTGGAAATGTTTGAATGGAAAAAGAAAAAAAGAAAATATCAAACTAAAAAAAAATAAGGATCATCAATAAAAAGGAATATGACTTATAAGGACAGGTGATCAAAACATACACATTTCAATATATAGAGCTCACTTTAGAGTTGGACAATGTCTCTGTCCTTCTCTAAATCCAAGCATGTTGTTAAAATAAAAATTCAGTGTTTCTTTCTCATGTCATGAGCCATGGTATGGGAAAGAAAGAAAAAAGGAATTTAGGAAAAAATTTACTTTTCTCATATATATTTTTGTCTCTATCATACCTTTCATTGAATATATGTCTGTATAAATAAAGTTTAAGTTTTTCTCAATGAAAAAAAAGATTATCAATAATTTCAAAATTCTTTTTCTTTTTTCTTTTAGGTGATATTTTGAGACAGCATTTTATATAGTCTAGGCTGGCCTCCAATTTTTTTATAGAGCCAAGCCTGTCCTTGAAATTCTGACCCTCTGCCTCCACTTCTCACTTGATTCAACACTAGGTTCAGGTACTTTAATTTTCTTAAGAACTTTTCTCTTCCTATTTTCATGTGTATGATTCCCTGTGGGCTATCCATTCACCAGCAATTAAGCTATTATTTTATTAAAATTATTAGATTTCCATAGAAAAAGTAATCTGATCCAAGGCTGTTCTGTGGTAACAACAGCTTATATACCCATCTCCTGAAGTTCATTTTAATTATTTTCTGCATTTTCTGCAGGGAAATAATTTCCAAGAACAAAATGGTTACTATTTTATAACAGTATTACAAACTGATTAACAGTTACCGTTTATTATTGTAGCAATCCTTACATCTAGGGGTAAAAAGTCTAGAAGAAGGATGGTAGTATTATTATCTTTGTATGATTACAAAACTTTATCTCTATGAGAAAAGAAAAATGAACCCTATTCTTCTCTGTAAAGAGCTGTCTGTCTGCGGCTTCAGCAACAGCTACTTTTTTGAACAAGAAGAGAGTTACAGCTCCCAAGAAATATCTGCCAATAGAAAGCTTTGAGAAAGAAATTACAGAATTAATCTTTTTATGATCTTGAAGTATATTGCTTTAGGACTAAACATGCCTTGGATACAAGTGGCACTGTGGTAAAGACAATCAGAGAGGTAGAGTCCTTGAATAGATAGAAATTTGTCTCTTTATCAAAATATTTTTGATAGCGTTATCTGTTATCTTTAACAAGCTTCTTGAAACAGTTGGCTTTTCCTTCCTCCAAACTTTCTAGTTGTATAATCAAATTTGACCTGAATTTCTTATCAGGAGTTTCTCCCTGCAATAGTGAACAGAAATGCTTAACCCTTATAGACTCTTGTATCATCATCTTCTTCTTCATGATCATCACTCCCCAGCCCTCTCTGCTCTCAATCTCTAAATTGTAACCACCATTCCTTGTTCAGCTCCTCAGTAACATCCCATGCTTGCCAACCCCCAGTTTTTGTATATGTAGCTTTTACCAGAAATGATTTTAATACCCATTTCTGTAAACATTCTTTTACAGTGAATTCTCCTTGATGTAGGTAAACTTTCATTCCTTTTCTGTACATCCTTTCTATAACAATGTGTGGGGCATCATAGGTCATTACCTGGACCTTAGTGGGCCATCTTGAAATTGAAAGAGCAGCTTTTCACAGAGATTATGTAACAGGTAGGGCTGCCGGAAGGACAGGGAACTGAATATCCAGAATAAACAGGATATTTATCCAACCAACTGTTTTCTAGTAGAGGCAGAGGCAAAATGCAGCATTTTAAACACTTAGAGTATGCCAGACTGGGGTTGTGGGATCAGTGGTAGAATAAACCTAGCATGAGTGAAACCCTGTATTTAGTCTCTAACAACATGTGCACACATACTCTCTTGTGCTCGTGCGCGCGCGCACACACACACACACACACACACACACACACACAGAAATACTTTGTAGATAAATACCTGTGTTAGATAGTTTTGAAGCAACTTTACCATGAAAATGAAAAAATTCATTTGTTAACATTGCCTCAGACAAATCCTTTGTCATAAAGCAAGAAATTCCATATTATTTACTAAAAATGAGCACATTTTTTCTGTGTGATTTCCCTAAAATCTCCAGCTGGTTTTGGAATTAGAATTACAGATAATGTCACATAAGCATTCCTGATGTTGTCAGCTTTGCTGGTATAACTGTCTCACTCCATCCCCTCAGATGGTCAATCAGGATTCAAAGCCTCTTTAAACCTCTCTTATGTCTCCACAAATCTGATGTCAATCATGCAATTACAAGTCAAGTTTCAAATATCTCCAAGTTTTACACATTGAAGAGGGAAATGGAATAAACCTTGAGAGTTGGGGAGAATTAGATCAGTTTGGACTTACATTAACTGTACTTAATTAACAAGGAACAGATGTTCCCAATTCATTGTGTTGGCTTAAAAGTCAGTAAACTCTTTACTGAATCTTGAACAGAAATTAGCAGAAGAAAAATGTTGGTAGTACTAATACATTGTCAGTAATAATTTTCATAGGGTTACTATTCGATCCTATATGCCTATGTGCATGTTACATAATTAAGTATGACATGTAGTTATTTGAACACATATATCTTTGTTTGCACTTGAACAGACTAAAATAGGATATATATTGAATTACTTTATTTATTATTAATATAATTTTGTTTTATTTTTATTTATCTAATGTATACTGGACAAATTATTTATTACTGATCCATTAATAGGTCAAGATTTAACAGAGAATGTTGATAGGAATGTAAGAAAATGATTATAAATGTATATAAAATACACATGCACAAATTGTGTACACATAGATATGTGATCAAAATATTTTCAAACAGGATGCCTTAAGTTTTTCTATTCTTTCATTCAAGTTTTAAGTTACCTCATATATATGGTTTTCTAAGTATATATATCAAAGATTTATTGATAATAAATCACAATGAAACAAACTTTGAAACTCATTTTCATACATATAATTTAGCAACCATTAAAGACATATATAGTAAACTAGATATGAATATTTTTTACATAAATAATGAAATTGTGGCTGAATATTTGATTCTGCAGGATCCAGAGCATCCTCAATGTTTTCCAGAGTCACAGTGTCTTGATTATCTAATCACCAATGCTGAGACCATCATTTTGGATGAATTTAGAACACAAAAAAGTAAAAGTATATTCAGGATGTTTTCAGAAACTATTTAGATTCTGTCCTAATTTCAAGCCAAAGTTCATTTAAAGATTTGTTTTGCTTTGTTTTTTATAAAAGTCAAGTCAGTAACCGATCAGCAATTTTTAAAATTATATATGGTAAAACAATGTAATCCAAAGATATACTAACTTGTCAAATGCTAAGGGATGATGATAGGAAAATATGAAAATTTTCTGTTTTCTGTTAATAAACTAATGCAGTGTAACCCTGGCAAGCACAGTGAGAAACTGCGGCTTCATTAACTTCATGTTTGAGTTTGAATTAACTTATCAACTTTAGACATTCAGAACCTTGTACTGTTACAAAATTTTTGTGACACAAACCTTCAATTATTCAACCACATGAGATTTCAACCTGCCATTTTGGAAGTTGTGATCTAGAGCATTCAAAAAAGATAGGATTACAAACATAGAATAGCCTTGACTCCAAAGTAAATGCCAGCCACACACTTCTCATAGTAAATGGAAAATTTCAAATAGAGACCACTGCAAGGAAAAAAAAAGAACATGTACTAGAAATAACATCAAGGTTCTCAATAAGAATTACAAAGTAAATATAGGTTTTGAAGTATGCACTCATTATAATGCTCCCTATATTAAATTTCTGATGAGAACATTAAGTACTATTTTTCTATGATTTTTAAAAACTAACATTTAAAATATTATTAATTTTTTATAGCCATCTCTGTATAAATCATTAAATTGATAATTATAGAATAAGGAAATAAACATATTTTTTAAAATTATTGGCCTATTCATATCCTTTATTAGTAATGGTAATTAGAGATGATATAAATTCTTCCATACAAATAATGCAGATGAATAAGATGAAAACTGTGAGGGGATGAATAAATATGTACAACTTTCTTACCTGTTTTAGGAGACTCACAAGACAAAAGCTTTCTAAAATGTGACAATGTGTTCACAATAGATCTTCAGGACAGCAGGATTAAGCCTATTTATGCTGACTACATTTTCAGATTTTTCTGTATTTCAGTACTAGTTCAGTAGCAAGAATTTACTGATTTAAATCCTGTGGTTTAACTTTGTCTTCAGTCACTGGATGAGGTGTTGTGGACACGATGAACTAACTAAGCTTCAGTATCATGATTATTTTATAAAATGAAGATTACATTGTACTACTATATTCAAAATTTTGTTAAATAAAGAAATCCAAACAAGCCAGGCAGTGGTGGCACATGCCTTTAATCTCAACACTCAGAGGTAGCTCTCTGTGAGTTTGAGGCCAGACTGGTCTACAGAACTAGTTCTAAGACAGGCAAGGCTACACAAAGAAACTCTGCCTCAAAAAATACAGCAAAGAAGAAGAATAGGAGGAGGAGGAAGAGGAGGAGGAGGAGGAGCAGAGGCAGGGGTGGGGCAGGGGCGGGGCAGGGGCAGGAAGAAGAAGAAGAGGAAGAAGAAGAAGAAGAAGAAGAAGAAGAAGAAGAAGAAGAAGAAGAAGAAGAAGAAGAAGAAGAAGAAGAAGAAGAAGAAGAAGAAGAAGAAGAAGAAGAAGAAAGAGAAGGCACAAACAACTTTTCAGAGTGATTAGCACTAAATATAGAATAATTTAATCATGAAGTCAAGGACAAAGGTGTTGATAATGTTAATTCAGAGAAATAACTATTGTTATAGGTGTGTTATAAAGAAGTCTTGACTATCTTAAGAAGAAAGAAAACTTACCTAAAGCATAAAACTATTACTATCCAAATTCTCCTGAGCAAAGTAATGTCTTAATTCAATATCTAAGTTACATAAGTCAATTTTTGATCCTATGAATTGATAAACCAGTCTGCCTCCATCTTAGTTTTGAAAGACATTCCTTTACATGGTTAAACTGCTTTTTAAGAGTTCTTAATTATACTATATACACATGTACATACATACATACATACAGAAATTCATACAGAGGTCAGAGGACAATAAACAATATGTGGATGTTGGTTTTCCTCATTCCATTATGTCAGTTCCAGAGATCAAACTCAGATGATGGCAAACACCTTTACCTGATGAACCATCTCACAAGACTCCCATATCCCTCCAACTTCTTTAGCCTCTTTCAATGCTGATCTGGTCTTTTCTACATCAAGTACATAAAAATGATAATTCTTAGATATTCTAATTCTTCCTGTAAACTTCAATACTAGCAGTGGAAATTGGTATATTTTACTTGTCACTCCATTGAATCATTGAGGATAGATAATGTGAAAATATACATGTCAATAAATTATTAAGCATTTACCATGTTTAAGATATCATGGTAGATCACAGGTATATATAGTTTAAAGGGCACATACATTTGTTCCTACAGATACCCTTTTGATGTGAGAAATATATCAGAAAGGAAAATACTACATTAGATTGTGAAAATGTCATGAAATGACAGTTGTCTGCCCATCAAGGGGCCCTATGTTTAGCAAAAGATAATAGACTTCCTTGAAATAACCAATCCTAATATCTAAATAATTGATAGAAATTGGTCAAATACAGAAAAAATAGAAAGTATTGAACAGTATGTACTCATGCCTGGGGTAAAGACAAAATATAGCATGTTCTAGAAAAGAAATGTGGGTTAAGCCAGGCGGTGGTGGCGCATGCCTTTAATCCCAGCACTCAGGAGGCAGAGACAGGTGGATCTCTGTGAGTTTAAAGCCAGCCTGGTCTACAAGAGCTAGTTCCAGGACAGGCTCCAAAGCTACACAGAAATCCTGTCTTGAAAAACCAAAAATAAATAAATAAGTAAATGTTTGTTAATAAACCAGCTGACAGTGGTACAAAGAGTTGGACTAAACCCCATGGCAGAATTACAGCATAAAGACAGCTCTAATGCATGTTTATACGACATTATCTTAAGGACGGTTCTATGATAAAAGTTCATGTGTGACCAAGAGATGACCCTTTGATAGGTTCATGTGAAGTAACCATAAGCATAGTCCTGTGAGCAGTTCATGTGAGGTGACCCCAAAAGCTCCCAACTATGAGATAATAGTTGTCATTTAAAAATTTTCAAAAGAATGAAAGATAAAGGTTTAGAAACAGGATTTCAGAGGTGTCTCTGCTAATAAATTTTATAGGAGGCTTGCTTTCAAAGTATGAGGATCATAGTTCAGATCACCAACATCATAAAAGCTGAGGGTGGCAGCACATGCCTTCCAACTCTGTACTAGAAGATAGCATTTTCTGGGACATGGTATTCAGCCAGTCTAGCCAAACCAATGGGCTCATGTTCAGAGAAAGACCCGATCTCAAAGTCAGGTGAGGAGTGAAGAGAAAAACACCTAACGCTGTCCTCTGCTAGTCACTCACACAGTCAGACATGTAAACACACAGAAAGTTTGAAACAATAAAATTAGTTTATCACAGGATATATGGTCATCTATTATTGATGTGTGTTAAGTAGCTTTAGAGACCCCTACCAGTACCCAAATCTCTAAACGCTAACGTCCATTTATAAAATGACTTACTATTTGAATAGAACTTATATACAGCCTCTCATTTACTTAAAATATTGTCAGATTATTTACTATAACTATTAAAACTACTGCCTTAGCCAGTATTCTATAGCTGCAAAGAAACACTATAAACATGGCAACTCTTATAAAGAAAAGCATTTAATTGAGGCTTTCTCACAGTTTTAGATGTCTAGGCAGACATAATGCTGGAGAGTAACTGAGAGTTCTACATCCACATCTGGAGGCAACAAGAAGAGACCCACTGAGTATGACTTGAGCATTTGAAAGCCCAAAGCCCACCCCAAGTGGCATATTTCCTCCAACAAGGTCATACCTGCTCTAACAAGACCACACTTCCTGGTCCCTGTCAAGTAGCACCCCTCCCTTATAACCAAGCATTCAAATACATGAATCTATGGCAGAAAACATCCAGAATAATGAGTCCCTACTGAGTATGTATACATTTTTATCATCATTATTCCCCAACAACTATTTGCATAGTATAGTAGTTGTGTTGGTTTAAGTGAGAATGATGACACCCATAGGTTCATATATTTTTTAAGAGAAAATAGAGGGGTAGTGGATTTGGGAGTGAACAAAATGAGAGGAACCAGGGAGAAGTGGAGGGACAGAAAACTGTGGTCAAATGCATTATATGAAAGAATAATCTATTTCCAATTAAATATATATGTAAATATATATAAAATTTCCCATTTTCTGCCCTCTAATTCCTCCAATGTACTCTCTTGCTCTATCTCAAATTCTTGGACCCTTTTTCTCCTGTAAGAACCATTTCTCCTCAGAACTCTATTGTTTGTGAACATCAGCTTTCTAGTTGGTTGCTGCTTTTCAGTTAACCTGACCGAGTGTTGTAGAAAAACTGAAAGTAATCAAACTTTCAGTTTTCTGCACCGCAAAAGCATATCTTAACTTCTGTCAATACCAGCATCCTTCTGTGTGTTTTTCTTATAAGTTCCAAACACTTACAAGGAATGCTGTAAATATGAAAATGTTGTTGTTTAAGCTATGGGGGTTGTGGAGTTGTTTAGCTCATCCTCAATAGAGATGTAACACACCAGCTTAGGGAACTCATTGTAGAATGTACTCATGGGAGATGAAATAGACAAGTTAGCAGGAGCCCAGGTATGAGGCTCAATCAGCCTTATTGAATAATTACAGTGATTTAGTCAGAGAAAAACGAAGGCCAAAACACAGGGCCAAAACTCATGGGAAGCAAGGTAAGAACAAGTCTCTTAACAAACCAACTCAGTGTGCCCAAGGAGCTGCTGAGCCTCTTCTGGTGTGCAGCCATCTCCCCTGAAAGAGGTTAAGTGGTGTAGAATTGAGAGTTATGAAGACATATAAAAGGCATCCAGATTTATTGTGACCCCAAAATGGCTCAGATGCTCTCTCAGAGAAAAAGTCCCATTAATGGCACATAGCAGAATTTTTATCAAAATGCCACAGTGAACTTTTCTTTCTGTGACAAACAGCTTGAATATCACCACCCACGTTCATATGTTTCAGTGTGTGTTTTGCCAAGGTGCCTGCTTGTCATTTGCTCTAGTTACACAGTGCCAAAAACCCAGGTGAAAAGTAGAAAATCCAGTCGGTGTTTCTAAATACCCAGATGTTTGACACCACATGCATATGCCATCTGCACAACAGCGTTTCTTGCCTTGTCTCCTTGCTTGCCAACAAGGAATATGATCCATTGTGCAGAAGCTTAAGTATTTGTGAGACTAAGAAATTGCACACCACAGTCTATAATCTGTATATTTCTTTTAAATTATCAGAGATGCTTATCTATGAATCAGGTTGTAGAAAATATCAAATGCAACTTTTCTCTGCAATGTCTCTATAAATAAATCAAAGTGACCTTTTAAAATCCTTCCTGATATTACAGGTGCTTACATTTCAACCTCCAGTTTTTATATTACAAATGAGGACACAGAAAACATTGACTTGGAAGATTAGTTGCTTTCTATTCCTGTAATAAAATGTCCTGACCCAAAGTAACTTATAGATGAAATAGTTTAATGAGTTAATTTTAGCTTAAGGTTTCAGATGGATGAATCTACCATGGCAGGGAGGTATGGCAACAAGCACCAGTCATGGTGGAAGAAGGTAGGAGATCACATAATCAACTACAAACACTGAGCAGAGAGCAAACAAGAAGAGGGTCAAGACTTGAACTCTCAAAGCTGGCCCTCAGTGATCTACTTAGGTTCTGTTTTCTAAGTGTTCCATAAACTACCCAAAAAGAAACACTAACAAGGGACCACATGTTAAAATATATTAGCCTATTGGTGTAATTTCTCATTCAAATTATCATACCAGTGGCTTATCTGATCAAATCTTGCAAGCTGAAAAGGCAAATATATCTTCTGGTTCTCCATAATCCCTAGAATTTCATGAGTTAAGATCTTCTTCCTTCAGTAGGACTGTGTGGGAACTTTTAAGCAAGAAATAGTTTATATAAATTAGTGAACTATCTCTTGTTTAAATGACTCCTTTTATGGAATGGTCTGAATGAGAGCAAGAGTTGGCTGTTGCAAGAGAGGCTGTCTCACAGGCCCTGTCTCTTCTGCGCATTCCTTCTTTCTCTTCCCCTTTGCCATTGGTTAGAGCCACACAAAGCCATCATAAATAGTCAATCAGTGTCAATGACACATGTTTGTACTTCAGTCCTAGAGCAGAGAGCCTGACTAAGCCCTGGCTGTTTTTGAAGGATAATGTAAGCACACTGTTCGAGAACAGAAAACGTACTCAGACTATGTTCCCCATATGATGGCATCAACCACTAACAGGATGAATCGATCAGAAGTTGAGAATGAGGAGGACATAGGGGCCACCAAGAATGATATTCAAGAAGGTGAGTCAAGAGGCCTGAAAGAATTCAGTACATCTGTTAGTGCTGGAGAAGCTCTCAGACATGGTGATATGTATGGCAGTTTATACAGAATAAAATGCAAAGCACAGAGATATTTTCTGACATACATAGATGAGCAGGCCATTCTTCACTGAAAAGTTTCTGAGGGGGAGACAAATAAGGAAAACAAGAAAGTTGGAACCAGGAGTTCTTGCATAAGCTGACAGCTTATAACAAGCAAGTTTACTAAGAAATAGAGTGACTTTTTAAAAATCTTTTTTTAAAAAAAGAAAAAAAAACTATTTTTTTCATACCAGTCTAAGTTCCCACTCCCTTGCCTTTTCCATTCCTTCCACATACCCTCCAACCCCACCCCCATCCACTCCTCAGAGAGACTAAGGCACATTGCTTTGGGGAAGGTCCAAGGCCCTGCCTACTATATCTAGGCTGAGCAAGATATCATCCAAAGAGAATAGGTTCCCAAAAAGCCAGTACATGCAGTAGGGACAAATCCTGGTGCCATTGCCAGTGGCCCCTCAGTCTGTCTTAGCCACACAACTGTCAACCACATTCAGAGGGACTAGTTTGGTTTTATGCTTGTCCTTCCCTGTCTGGCTGGAGTTCGTGAGCTCCCATTAGCTCAGGTAGACTGTTTCAGTGGGTGAACCCATCATGGTCTTTACCTCTTTGCTCACATTCTCATTCCTCCCACTCTTCAACTGGACTTTGGGAGCTTACTCTAGTGCTCCAGTGTGGGTATCTGCCTCTATTTTTATCAGTTGCTGGATGAAGGTTCTATGGTGATATATAAAATATACATCAGTCTGACTACAGGGCAAGTCAAATCAAACCCCCTCTCCTCTATTGCTTAGGGTCTTAGCCGGGGTCACCCTTGTGGATTCCTGGAAATTTCTCTAGAACCAGGTTTCTTACTAACCCTATAAAGGTTCCCTCAATCAAGATATTGCATTCCTTGCTCTCATCTCTGTCCTAACTATCCCATTACCTCAAGTTTTCCTACCCCTCTCCTTCTCCCTTTCTCCTCCTCTTCTACCCTCCCTTCTCCCCCAACGCTCACACTTCCAATTTTGTCAGGCGATCTTTTCTGTTTCCACTTTCCAGGTGGATCTATATATGTTTTTCTGAGGGTTCACCTTATTACTTAGCATCTCTAGGATCATGAACTATAGTCTCGATATCTTTGCTTATATGTTTATCTTTGACTTATGAGTAAAGCAAAGGATGCAGTCAATAAGAAACAGAGCATCTTATATACAGTTTTTATGAGGATAATGGTGCAAAGTCAGCTAAAAGCTATCATACAATGAGCCAAAGTCAGAAGAAAGCTAAACATGTAATTTTGCACAAAATTAACACAAGGTATCTCAAATGTGTCACAGACCAAGTACATAGCAACCTTATGACTGATAATTATAACTGTTTGGGAGTAAGAGTTGGGTTCCTAGAATCTAAAATTGCAGCACCCCATCTTAATCCCAGGATCCTGGCCTCTGGTCATTACTGGGTTTTCTAGGCATGTTCTCTTTTTTAGACAAGGAACTATGCTCTGTCTTCATAATTTAGGACCTCAGGAAAAGCCTTGGTTTGAAATGACTCTCAATAATTCTCATTTGTAATTTAAGAGTTATTTAGAGATGTCCTGTAACATTTCAAATTTTTACAACATGAAAATTTACAACATGGTTTCTAAAACAGGACACTCTGACTCCAAACTGCTTTTCATGAACTCTTTTGACTCTCTTTAAACTCTTCTTTTTATTATCATTATTTTTGTGGTTTTTTGAGACAGTGTTTCTCTGTAGTTTTGGAACCTGTCCTGAAACTAGCTCTTGTAGACCAGGCTGGCCTTGAACTCACAGAGGTCCACCTGCCTCTGCCTCCTGAGTGCTGGAATTAAAGGCATGTGCAACCACCACCCAGCTATTTATTTTTAAAACTATCTTTTCTCATTTTACATACCAATCCCAGTTCCCACTCTCTCCCCTCCTCCCATCTACTCCTCAGATAGGGTGAGCCATCCCACTGGGAGTCAACAAAGTCTGGTACATTGCTTTGAGGCAGGACCAAGGCCCTTCCCCCTATATCTAGGCTGAGTAAGGTATCCCTCCAAAGCGAATGGTCTCTAAAAACACGGTTGAAGCACTAGGGATAAATCCTGGTCTCACAGACTCCACAGCCTTCCCCAGCCACACAACTGTCTCCCATATTCAGAGGTCCTAATTTGGTTCCTATGCAGGTTCCCCTGCTGTCAGTCCAGAGTTAATGAACTCCTACCAGCTCAGGTCAGCTGTTTCTATAGGTATCCCCATTATGGTCTTGAGTCCTTTGCTCATATTATCGCTCCTCGCTCTCTTCAACTGGACTCTGAGTTCTCAGCCCAGTGCTCAGCTATGTAGCTTTTATCAGTTGCTGGATGGAGTTTCTGTGATGACAATTAAGGTAGTCATCAATCTGATTACAGGGGAAGGCCAGTTCAAGCACCCTCTTCACTATTGGTTTATGGCCCTGGTCTCCATAGCCAATCAACCCATGGGATAGTCAGGTCCATGAGAAGAAGACCATATCAGCTTAAGAATGTGGTGTGATGACTATTCTTGACTGTCAACTTGACTACATCTGGAATGAATTAAATTCTAAAGTGGAGAGTGAGATTTTTTTATGTTTCTTTTTCTTTTTTCTCTAATTTGAAGTAGAAAGATCTCTTTCAGCTGGGTGGTGGTAGTGCACGCCTTTAATCCCAGCACTCAGGAGGCAGAGGCAGGGATCTCTGTGAGTTCAAGACCAGCCTGGTCTCCAGAGCGAGTTCCAGGACAGGCTCCAAAGATACAGAGAAACCCTGTCTCAAAAAAACAAAAAAAGAAGGAAAAAGAAAGAAAGATCTCTCTCAAATTCAAATCTTGAGACAGGAAGACATGCCTTCAATCCAGATCTTGAGGCAGTAAAACACTCTAGAAATCTATATATGGATATGAAAGACAGAAACTTTTGTTCTTTGCCTGTTTGATCTTGCTTTGCTTGCAAATCTATTCCTTTCTAACATTAGATCCTACATCTTTATGTTTCAAGAATCTACTGAAGACTAATTGACAAATAGAGCTTCATGGACTGAGCTACTTCTGGATTCTTGTGCTTTGCTTTAATGGCCAGCTAGTTTTGGATTAGCTGGATCACAGACTGTATGCAAATCATTCTAAGATTCATAGATATATGTGAATATATATGATGAGATTAATTCTATAAGTTTGTTTCTCTAGAACAGTGCTTCTCAATCTTCCTAAAGCTGTGACTCTATAATACTGCTTCTTATGTTGTAATGACCCCCAACCATAAAATTATTTCATTGCTACTTCATAACTGCAATTTTGCTACTGGCATAAATCATAATGTAAATATCTGATATGAGGAAAACCTAATATATGTCCCCTGTGAAAGATTTGTTTGACCCCCAAATAGGTGGAGAGAAACTGTTCTAGAGAACCCTAACTAAATACAGATTTAGGTACCAGAAGCGGGGTGTTCTACCAGGAGCCATAACAAACACACTATTGAACTAGAGGCTCATCCTCCCCCTGTATACTTTGGTATTTTGACTTGAAACCAACAGACTAAGAAAGGAATAAGAATATTAGGAGGGGTGATTGATCTATATTATCATGGGGAAGTTGGATTACTTCTCCACAGTAGAAGTAAGAAAGATTATGTCTTGAGTGCAGGAGATCCTTTAGGATATCTCTTGATGCTACCAAGTCTTGTAACTAAATAAGTGATAAACTACAACAGCTCAATCCAGGCAGGATAACAAAGGACATAGATACATCATGAATGAAGGTAAAGGTCATGTCTCCAGGAAAAAAGCTAGAATCTGCTAAGGTTCATGTCAAGGGTGGATGAAATACAGAATTAGTAGTAGAGAAAGGTGCTTCTAAATACCAGCAAAGGTCACATGATCAAATACAGAAATGGAAACATAGCTGACATGTGTATTCTGTCATATTTTGTTAAGAATGTACATGTATAGATATTTGTGTTTTTCTTCCTTAGTTTCTTGTGTAGCATAACATTGATTAGGTGACTATCAATTGTTATCATATTTAAGTTGAGTAATTAAAAGAATGTCTTTCAAGGGATATTGCTATATTTTCTAAATTTATAATGTATCTGTGGTTGTACGAAGGATTATTATATTATATGAGGCATAATTATTATCTGATTAAATATATATTGGTAAATTATATTATGTGTAGGCATCATTATGATCTGGCTATTCTTTTATTTGGAAATTAATCATGACATAAGTACATATGACTGTGAGTGAAGTAGAGAAGGGGTGTACTTGTGATGGCTGCTTTTGATTGACACCTTGACTATATCCTGAATTACCTAAATCCAAAAGATGGAGGGTACACTTGTGAGAAATTATTTTGCTTACTTTGAAGTAGGAAGCTCCATTTCAAATCCAGACCTTGAGGTGGGAAGACTGAATCCTGACAAATACAAACAGTAAGGCAAAGAAACAGTGATGGAGCTGCACACAGAGAACCAAGAGAACCTACATCCAGCAACTGATGGAAGCAGATGCAAAGAATCACAGCGGAGCATTGAACAGAGCTCCCAAAGTCCTTTCCAAGAGAGGGAGGAGTGAGAATATGAGCAAAGAGGTCAAGACCATGATGGAGGTACCCACTGAAACAGCTTATCTGAGCTAATGGAAATTTTCGAGCCTAACAGCAAGGGAACCAGCATAGGACCAAACTAGGCCCTCTGATTGTGGGTGACAGTTGTATGGCTTGGGCAGACTGTGGAGCCACTGGCAGTGAGACCAGGATTTATCCCTACTGCTTGATCTGCATTTTTGAAACCCATTCACCCTGGAGGGGTATCATGCTCAGTCTAGATATGAGGAGAGAGGATTTGGTCCTGCTTCAAAGCAAAGCTCTAGACTTTGTTGACTCCCCATGGGAAGGCTTACCCTCTCTGATGAGTGGATGGGAGGGGTGGGATGGAGGATGGGATGGGGGAAGAAAGAGGGAGCAGGAGGAGGGAAGTGGGAAATGGATTTGGCATGTAAAATGAGAGAAAAATAAGGTTTTTAAAAATAAATTTAAAAAAACTTAAAGTTGAAAAATGAAACAATGATAACCACCAGAAAGTAGAAGAGAAGTCAGACTCTGACATTATAAAACCAGAGAGATTGAAAAGGCATTGAAATAGAATTAAATCAGAACTAGGTAGAAATGGATTGTTTCCTTATTAAGACAAGGTTTTTGTTTGTTTGGGTTTTTATTTTTTTAATTTTTGGTTTTTTTGTAATAGGGTTTCTCTGTAGGTTTGAGGCCTGTCCTGGAACTAGCTCTTGTAGAACAGGCTGGCCTTGAACTCATAGAGATCTGCCTGACTCTCAAGTGCTGGGATTAAAGGCATGTGCCACCACCACCTGGCTTGTTTCCTTATTGAATAAGCTCTTGTCACACATAATCTAGACAAAGATAGACAAAGATAACTTAAATCCAAAAATACTTACAAGAAGGAGAATGTGCCAGTCTCAAGATTTACAAGCACCTCAAAAGGGATCAAGCAGAGATCCTGATGGGGAAGTCTTATATTGAAGTATTCTGTCTATGATGAGCTGACTCTTAGGCCAAGATGTGCTGCACTTCTGAGTGGCTCTGAGTGTAGAGAAAGCTGGTGCAGTGTCCTAGGCACACTGGAAAGGAAAGATGTCTGAATAATGTTTAGTTAAGCTAAAGGAAAAAGAAAAATGAGCAATTGCAAACAGTTACTATGATACATCTATAGCTCTAATTTAAGTAAGAATTGTTTATCTGTTAGAATATCCTTCATCTGCAGTAGCTTCCTCCCTCCTTTGCATTTTATGTCCATTTTCCATTTCCTCCCATGATTGCAAAATGCTGCTATGGTTGACAGTACTTCTGATCCTACTTGCCCACACTCAATTTCATCTAATGCAGAATCGGATTTCCTTAAATAACAACATAACAAATCCACACAACTCTGAGTCATTCCCTGCCCCATTGTCAGTGGCTGATCTATGGCAGTTGCAAACTCCAAAAGATTCTTTGGAGAACCTAAGCCTTTGTCTCATATCTGCAAGCCCCACTGTGTTGCATTTCTTGAATTTTAATTTGGAAGCAGAGGATTCCTTAACTTACTCATCATGGTAGTGAAGGAAGATTTTGAGGTGGAAATCCTGAATCCTCACTGCTGGGCTGCTGTGAGACTGCATGACTCACCTCTATACTCTGGAGAGTTTGGGTTAGGCTGTTATGTGCTTTCATTGTATGTCTGTTTATGTTTCTGGTAAAGGGCGTGTGGCTTCTTTGACCATATGGAATCTACTACTCAGCACTCTTAGTTTGGTATAATATATGATTTTTATAGATGATAAAGTCAAATCTACCACCTTCCAGTTACTTTAAAATTAGTTTATAGCTGCTAAATAAAGAATTAAGACTTTTAAAAGCAAAAATGTGCTATTAATTTTCAATATGTAGGACACAAAAATCCAAAAATTTGTGTAGCAATATATTAATAGTCATATTTTGTCACTATAATAAAACAACCAAGGATATAAACCATATGAAGAACAGGGTCTTGTTTATTTCATAATAAATGAGGTAATGCATTAGTTAAAGCCTAATGATAAACAGAAGACATCCATGATAGGAGTAGGTTTCATAGCACTCAGTTATATCAAAAGCTAGAAAGCAAACAAAGAGATTGCCATCTTAAAGTGCTGTCTGAGAGAAGACTCAGTGAACAAGGACTTCCTACTAGGTCCCAACTCCCAATGGTCCCACTACCTTCTGTTAGTGCCACACTAGAAGCCAAGCCCATAATTACTAATTCCCTTAGAAGATACAAACTATATTCAGCCTACAGCAAGAACCCTTATTTTGCTGTATTATTTTAAAGAAGTCACAGAAAGACACCAAACTACTTAGATAATGGTTTATGGTCTCTTTAATATTTCTAAACCCCTTCTCATATTGGAATATTTCTACATATTTTGTCTTTATTTCTGATTTTTACCATGTCAGTTGTTACTTGTAAGTTTCTCATGTAGAGACTGAACGCTATAGAGGTAGCAGGGGCAGTTTTCACACAGTAGCAGGCCAGTGTTTATTCACTGATGACAATTTTACAAACACTGAAGTTATAATAAAACCCACTATACTCTGGAATACTGGCAAAACCTATTATAACTATCCAAGGGCTTCCAACTACAGTGCATCTCTAGTGTAGTGAAATAATTTATATTTTCTAAATTTGTAAAACGCTAGAAGTGAAGGATATAATAAATACAAAAATAAAACAATGTCACACTGTGGTCTTTGGTAAAGCTATTCCCGATTATTCAGGCTTGATTAAGTTACAGGGAAAAAAATCAGTAACCAGTATAAATTGTATCACACATTTCTTTTGCAAATAAATAGTAAATCCCCTGAACAGTTCATTTCCTACAGGCACTGCACATTCTTCCTGTGCTGTGCTGCCAAGTGCATTTTATTTGCTGTTCTGCCTATTCCACCTATCATGTTATAATCAGGAAGTGGGGAGTGTCCAGAGAATAGTTGTTACCAAGATAACATGTACTTTTTCCTATTGTTTGTACTTTGTTTTCAATAAGAAACTATATCCTCTCAATTGTTGGGTGAGGAGAGACATTAGTAGAAAATACCATAGTCTCTGGGATCCTCCGTATATGATGGCACATTAGTATTTGCATAAAGTATAATTCAAAATGACAAAGACAATCTAAGGTCACACTACTGTCAAAACCCTTCCAAGACTCGGAAATAGGAGGGGAAGGAACTTGCTATTCAGCTGCTATTCCTCTGTGTCTTACTTGATCCTAACCTGGGTTCATTGCACTGAGGACATTCCCTGCTGTGCTCAAAATAGACAAGCAGAGTTGGAAGTTGATAACTGACAAGGAAAAATATTGGACCTCTAATGGCAAGGCACCTCAGAGGATTATTAAATTTATTATCTGGAAAAGATTGAATTTTCACAAGACTGTTGGGGAGCTAAGGGAAGGAAGAAATGTGGTGGTTAATTGAATTTGCAAGACACTGTCAATAAGAAGAAACTCAAGGGAATTCCATTTAAGGACAAAGGATGTTTGTCCTTTACTCTTAGATATAGGTATATACTCTGTGTGTGTGTGTGTGTGTGTGTGTGTGTGTGTGTGTGTGTGTGTGTGTGTAAGAGAAGGGAGGTTTCACAACATCTTTTGGTAATAGTAATGAGCCCATTTCTGTGGTTTTACTCAAGTGAGAAAATTACTCAATAGATTTCTGTAATGAAGAAAAAAAGGATATTAGCCTAGGAGTTACAGAATCTTGGCCTGCTGCTCATTGGTTGTATGGCATAGCTGAGTCTGTCACATACAAAGCAATGTGCTTCTGTTCTGCAATGGGCCATGGCATCTTGGCAGCTTTGACTGAAATCGAAGCCAAATAGTAATATAGATGCCATCTAGTATTAGATTCAGCTACGAAACCCAACCAGGCCTTTCAGATACCTGTAGTTCTCCCACAGCAGTTTCCAACCTATGGGTCATGACCCCTTGGAGGATCACCTAAGACCATCTGAATATCAGATGGTCTTCATAATAGTAGCAAAATCACAGTTATGACGTAATAACAAAAATAATTTTATGACTGAAGTCACCACAACATGAGGAACTGTACTAAGGGGTTATGGCATAAGGAAGGTTAATAACCACTCTTCTGCAGAGTAAAGCTGCTATTACATTCTAAAAACATGAATTTTCATTAAAAAAGAACATATCAGGAAGATATCAATGGATACAGGAAGAAAATATTTGTGTGCGTGTCTGTGTGTGTGTGTGAGAGAGAGAGAGAGAGAGAGATATTTTGAAAACTATTCTAATTCATTAAACTACTTCCCTATTTACTCATAGTTCTGTATATAAAATAAATATATACATTGCTTATATATCTACTTCATCCAGTTCTATGTATTTGTGCTAATATGTGACAATATGCAAATAGTGATTAACATATTTACATATATAAAAATCTTATTATATCTTCTCAGTATATTTAATTTAAACAAAAAATAAATTTGCTTTCACTGATCACTTGAGGAACAGGAGCAAAAATGGTGAATACACCAATAGTTCTTAAGTCCACGTGATATGAGCTCAAAAAGGGAAGGCCCCTATTACAGCCGCACCTAAAAGAATGCATGCAGACAACATGGAAGAAATGAAGCAAAATATAAGGAATATTTAATATTCTATTATCCACCAAAAAGCACAAAAGCTAATACAACTTATGACAATTGCTGGTGTTAACCTCTATCCCGGTATGTAGGTATGTAGTGCATGTACAATTCATTTTGTGAAATATTGGGGTATACATTCAATGGAGCAAAATTTAATTTAAAGCCTCTGTATAAAGCGAGGCTCTCCACAGTAACATACACTTTTCCTGTTGGCCTATCACAGAGTTCCAGAGAGCAGCACATATTTAATCTCCCCAGACTGGCTATCTGGGAGTGGGCTAGATCTAAACAACAACCCTGAGGTAGGATTTCTTCTTTTGGAATTTTTGTTTATGGTCTTAATTGAATTGATGGATTTCATAGACTTTATCAAGAGTGATCTTTATAGTCACCTGATTTGTAGAAGTTAAAATCTTCACAGTAAGATCAATATCCATAGCTGATTGACACATTCCTTTATACCTAGCCCAGTTTACAAACACAAATCTTGAAAACGATAATTAACCATGGTTCACTAATGAAGGTTCAACAATATTTCTTGGTGTTGATCTACATCTACCAACTAGAAGTTGGTGTTGAGAAAATGCTCTCAAATCACAGACTAACAACTCTGCTGTGTAATCTACAATAACTGTGTGGGAACAGTTTATTTTACTCTCGAAAGAAGTCTAACTGAGTGTCCAATGAATTTCAATGAAGGTGTTAATTTGCTATAAAGAAAAAAATCAGTCCTCATTTTTACCTGTTTACTATTGGTCTAAGTCAGTGGTTCTCAATATTCCTTATACCATGACACTTTTATACATATCCTCAGGTTGTGGTGACCCTCAACCATAAAATTATTTGGATGCTACTCATAACTGTAATTTTGTTACTGTTAGGTATTGTAGTGTAAATATCTGATATGCAATCCCTGTGAAAAAGTCATTCAACACCCACCAAATGGGTTGAGGAGAACAGGTTGAGAATCACTACTCTAAGTAAGCAAGTGTAGACCTGTCAGTCATGAGACTCATTTAACCACTGAAAGGAATCAAATGTGATTATTTAACCTACAATTGCCTGTTGGTAGTGTGGTTAAAATTATTACTATACTAATTGAAGTGAAGAAAGTCTTTTTAATTTTATGATATTGGAGCATTGTTATAAGGTTATATCCCAAATGACATTGTCAGTGATAATTTTAGAAGTTATCTACCCTGAGCATTTATCCTTCAAACTTAATGTGACACATTATGAAAGTCAGCCTTAATTTTCTTGAGCTGCATGTGGATCTAATAAAGGAAAATCAACTCCAATATCTTACATTTGCCTACTTTGCATTAAGCTAGTCCTCATGGGAGTTAAAGAGACATCTTGCAAATGGGCTTGAACCAGTTAATAATAAAATCCCTTTCCCTGAAGAAATCAATATACTATTTTGGACACAATTTATTATTACACATTCACTTTAGACAGAACAGCAGGCAGTCTCCAGAAGAGATATTTTAATAGTGTCCTCAAATTTTCCAACTACTACAGGTCCTCAGAACCTATATCCTTAATTGTTAGTCCACATCAATTAGTCACACTTTTGAAATAGTTACTGAATGCATTAAATTAGTTAAACTTAATACCATAATACAAATGACTAAAATATAAGTTAAAATTTGCTTCTAGACTGTTTCTTTGATATTTGTTTTATTTCAGGTAAGAAAATCCCTAATATGTTATTTTTTAAAATGTCTCATATTGGAATTAAGAACCTTCCTGCAACGGCAAAGGCCCAGCACTGGTTTGCATCCTTAGCTGGTACTATGTAGGAGATCCAACATCTTAGGTTGGGTGAGACTCCTAGAATGTTCCCTGACATAATCTCATGGGATATGTCCTCAAAGTTACAGAGAAGAGTTTGATAATAAAGTAACAGCAAGGAAGGCCTTCCATGTGGGAATCTGGTAAAGATGCAGCCTCATCCCAGGTTGGGAAATGAGCTAGACAGGGGCCAAGAGTTGGAGGAGTGATAGTAACAAAACACCACTTGCTATTCAGGCAGCAGCGTGTCCTGAAACACATCCATAAACATTAACAACTGCCAAGGAGAAGTGCAGAGCTTGGGAATCTCCCAGAAAGGAGGAATGGGGAAGTGCTGGGAAAGGGAAAGAATCAGGAGACGCCATGGATCCGCAGCCGGAGGTAGATGTGCTGGAACTTTGCTGGTAGGTCATTACCTCATGGTGATAAATGGATTAATAGAAATGGGTTAAGTTAAGATGTAAGAGTTAACCAATAAGAAGCTAGAGCTAATGAGCCAAGCAGTGCTTTAAGTTAATACAGTTTCTGTGTGGTTAATTTGGGGCTAAGCTAGCTGGGCAGCCGAGAAGAACAAGCGGCCTTCCTGCAAGAGTGAAGGAGTCCAGGAGTTCACTGACTTCATAATGGGGATTTGTAGTGAAGGAATTTTATTACGTTCGTGGATTTCTTAGAGATGCTGTTGAGCAATGGTATAATGCCTACAGTGTGCTACATGAGAAGAATGTTTCATGTCCTTTATGACCTATGGTATCAGCACATGTGTTCTGTTGTGGGTTGATATGTCAGTGTATAGTATGTGCATGTGTATACACATGTCAGTGTCTGTAGGAATGGCTCTTGAATAACTACTCCCCCAAACTAACCAATCACACTGCCAGTCATAAAACCAAACCAAACAAAACAAAACCCTCACTTCCCTCATTTAACAAGGTTCACTAGCATGCTAGCATGGGTACATCTACTGTCTCAGAAGAAAAAAAAATCCTTCTACTGTTATTTCTCCTTTCATGGATGCATTGTCATTTTAGGTAAAATAAAAATCTGAAAAAGACACCCCAAGAAATTAGTCTTGCAAAATTTCAACTTACTGTCTGAGTGATGAAAACATTCACAGGGGATCCTGTCACCATCAAATGCTCCATTAGATATTTCCAAGGGCCCAACCCATCACGGTGCTTAGGCTTTTCCCTTCAGGGACTCATCAGTCAATACCGACATTTGTTAACCTTGTAGGAGAAACAGATATGCCCTGAAAACAAAATGAGATGCTTTCAAAAAGTAAAGTTAAGGAGTCAAGGAAGACTCTTATTGTTTGCTAATCAAAGTCAAACCTCATGATATTTTAAAAATTCTTTATATATTCTAGTTTTGCTGAGCATGCTGCTAACACAACTGGACTTCTTCATAGACAGCTATCTCATCTTCATAAAGACAAAATGCTCTTCCTTGAAAAAGGTAAAAAGAATCAAATTGTCATTGAAGATCAGTTCCACTCTTCCATCACGAATCATGCTTGACCCATGTCTCTTTTGTCCGTCACTAGGATAAAGAAGATCTTTGTACCTGAGAGCTAGTGTCTTGATGAAGGCACAGAAACAGCTCTTTTGGTTAGTCAATAAGGACCCACCTCCACAGAAAAGTGGATCTCATCCAGAGAATGATATTTAATGGAAATCTCATGTTTGATGATTGTAAATTTAGGGAATTTATTATAATCTTGTCAGACATTCCATTTGTCTCCATTTTTAATTTTAAAACACATTTACTTTGGAATAACATAAACCTTGTTCATATAAACAATATGAAAATGGAAACATATTTAATGTGGATAAGGTTATTAGATAGACTTTTAGTTTGGGAACTAACCCTTTACATGGAATGGCAAGGATCAATAATTCTTTGTGAGGTGTTCTACTCTGATGAAGAAGTATTAAGTTGGCACAAATCAATAACCAAGCCAGCTCAATAGGAACGGGTATTTTTAATGAAAGAAAAAGGGAGAAACTCACACTACTCACGCTGAAGTCCTATCCGTCTGGCAGACACTGCATGGAGAGAGAGCACACCTGTGCTCTCTCGATTTTCTACCTGGGGTCCAAGTGGCCACACCCCAACTTGATGTGATTGGTTAGTGGCTTTTCCCCCATCATCTCTTCCTTTTGTCTAAACAAGATCAATCTAAACCCAATATAGCTATATACAATAGGAACAGACACCAAATATAAAATTAAAACAATAAACAATATTAAGCAAGGAATGCATAACAAAAGTTTTAATAAACATTCTATTATAAGGAGTCTAACTATTGCATTGAAATTAAGCTTGGCTAAACTGTGAGGAGGGTAACTATAATTATTTAATCTTCAACTCTATCAGAGATCTGAGAAAGTAAACAATATTACTTGAGTGGACAGGAAGTGTAATTGGGAAACTTCCAAAATGTGCAACAAATGACAGAGACAGCTGATTACCTGGGCAATCACCCAAAGTCTCATTTGCAATGTTGAAGAGACCAACTTTGGCTAAGGCCTAAAATAACTGATATACCATTTTCAAAGGCAAGAAACTTTTCAAAACTATCTTACCCTGTCTTGGCAGGATATGACAGTTCTGTTTTATCCATTTACGGATACTCTGTATCTCTGTCAGTGGTTGAGGTATGGGCATTTCTTTGCCCAGAGGCCAGTTCTGCCAAGAAGAAAATCTTCAGGTGGAGTGTCTCTGGTGTTCAACATTCTCTCAGGAATAGATTGTGTCTCATTGTCGCGAAACTACAAAACTCTAATTAGATTAAAGGCCATTTTCTACAGCTCCTTGAAGAGGTTGAAGATTATCTATCTATACTGAATATAATCTCTATGTATCTAAAGAACCTGATTAGTCTAATCATAAATATAACAAACATAGATGACTATTGATCTATAATTTTCAATACTATCTAACTTAAAGACTAGGACAATAAACAATTGTGCAATAAATGAGGACAATGACTTTCAAATATAAACAATGTATAAGTATTTTAATTGCAGGTAGTAAGGTACATTGCAGTATGTATTATCAATACATAAACAATGTTTCAAACAGAGGTAGAAGCATACATGAATACAATATTCAATATAATTTAACTTTTTATCAATATACAGAAATCTATACCAATATAATTGTCTAAAAACAATAACTCATAAATACAATCTTTTATCCCATCATCCAAATATCCCTCTCTCTATATATATATTTTTCTTCCTGAGTCTATAAAATTCCTCCCCCATCCCTCAACCATATACCAATTATAATCAACCCCTAAATGATGTCCCTGAGCATGAGGGCAAACTTTGCTGGGAAAGGGGACGTCGTCCTCTAAAGTTACTTCCAGCTGTCATGGGGCGATGTTCTTTCTAGGGGATCCTGTTAAAATAAATGATGGTTAAATTACCAGATTAAATTTGGCCTGGTAAAATTGCCAATAGTCTCTGAGTATTTCATGATGGTCTGGCCAGAATGTTGTAAAAGAAGTACACCATGTAAGCTAAAAAAGTTGGAACTATCCAGTGCAGCTGGTATCCAAACAGGTCTTGTAGTAGCGCTATCAGCATCATGACATCATAGTAACCAGGTGGAGTTGTTGTTGTGGGGCCCCATCTTCTTCCTGGAAACTTCAAAGATTACTGCAGGAAAATTTATTATTTATTATGGAAAACTTAAACATTCTTTATATAGACATACATACATATTCAATGAAAGGTATGATAAAGAGAGAAATAGATATGAAGAAAGGCAAAGAAGTTTTTTCTTGTTTTGTTTTTTAATATTCTTTTATTTTTCATTCAAAAAATTTACACTTCCTCCCTTCTCCCAGTTCCCTCCCGCTCCCCCACTAACCCTCCTCCCTCCCCCTGCTTCCTTAAGAGGGGCAGGGTACCCTGCCCTGTGGGAAACCCAAGGCCCTCCCCCCTCCATCCCGGCCTAGGAAGGTATGCATCCATATAGACCAGATTACCAAAATGCTAATACATGAAGAAGAGATAGGTCCCAGTGCCATTATCATTGGCTTCTCAGTCAGCCCCCATTGACAGCCACATTCAGAGATTCTGGTTTGATCATATGCTCATTCAGTCCTGGTCCAGCTGGATTTAGTGAGCTCCCATTAGATCAGGCACACTGTCACGGTTGGTGGACCAGCCTCTCCCAGTCCTGACTTCCTTGCTCATCTTCTCCCACCTTCTACTCTTCGAGTGGACTTTGGGAGCTCAGTCCATTGCTCTGATGTGAATGTGGGCCTCTGTCTCTATCTCCATCCATCAGACGAAATTTCTATGGTGATGAACAAGATATTCATCAATGTGACTATGGGACAATGCTAGATCAGGCACCTTCTCCTCTGCTGCCCAAGTACCTAGCTGGGGACATCCCCGAGGACACCTGTGATCCCCTCTAGAGCCAAGACTCTTACCAATCCTAAAATGACTCCCTTAATGTAGATATCTTATTCCCTTCTCCAATATCCACCCTTCCTCCATCTCCACCCTCCCACTCCCCCAAGATCTCCCCAGTCCATCCCTTCTCCCTCCATGCACTTCCTGTTTACTTAGGTAATATTATAGCCTTCAGGAGTCTTTGGTGGAGTTGAAGAATAGATAGATAGCTATAGTTTTCCTTAGTTATGATAAAAGATAAAATAGATATAAATATTGTAACTAAGTTTTATTTGATACCTGTTTTGTTATATGTAATTTTACTATGTTAAAGTTAAAGCCTTCCTTTTTATTTAAACAGAAAAGGGGAGGTGATGTGGGAATCCCCTCTGTGTGCTGTCATTACCACTAATGAATAAAGAAACTGCCTTGGCCTGTTGATAGGGCAGAACTTAGGTAGGCAGAACTGAATGTTGGGAGAAAGAAGGGTGGAGCCAGAGAGATGTCATGGAGCCACTAGAGACAGATGCTGGGAATTTTGCCTGGTAAGCCATTGCCACATAGCAATGTACAGATTACTAGAAATGAGTTAAATTAATATAAGAGTTAGCCAATAAGAAGCTAGAGCTAATGGGCCAAGCAGTGATTTAATGAATACAATTTCTGTGTGGTTATTTTGGGGCTAAGTTAGCCAGGCAACCAGGACGAACAAGTGGGCTCTTCTTGCCACAATACTCCTCAAATTGGTCCACACAATAGAAACAGAAGGAACATAGCCAAACTCTTTATGAGGCTACAATTACCCTGATACCTAAACCACATAAAGACATTACTAAGAAAGAGAATTAGAGACTAATCTCACTCATGAACTTTGATGCAATAATATTCAATAAAATACTGGCAAATAGAATCCAAGAATACAGGAGAAAAATCATCCACCATATTAAAGTTGACTTCATCCCAGAGATGCGGTGATGGTTCAACATAAAAAAAAAAAAAATCTGTTATTGCTATTTTTTGACAAATGCCATTTCTTTTGTCCTAAAATATAGCACCTTGACTTATAAAAACTGATGCAATAGTAAGAAGTTAGATATTTAAGCCTGGTTTGGTGGCACATGCCTGTGATCTTAGCACCTAGAGAGCTAAAACAGGAAGATAAGAAATCTTAGGTCTATATGGGTTTCTTAAAAATGAAAAAAATGGAAAAGGGAAAATTTGGAATTAGCTACTTTATATATTCTTCTCTCTTTTTTAGTCGTGAACAGGCTGATTAACTTGTTTAGCCTCTGATGTATTCCTCACTAAACAGGAACAATAGCATGGATATTAAGTCCATGCAAAAATATCATTAGGATTTTAAGGCATACTTAGTGAGCAGTGTGTGTCTGACACTGTTCAGAATGCTACAACACTAGATAAGAACATATTTCCTTCACTGTGGCACATTATTGCAAAGGTTTTCTGAAATGATGCAAACCAATTTGAATTTGCACAAATCAGAGGATCTTTTAATAGAAAATGCTGAACATTTTGATATGGATGAGTTCTTGCTGTTCTTTATGTGCAAACCTTGTTATCAGATGCAAGAAAATTAGGTCTCAGACCAAAGAGAGTCTCTGCTCAAATATATATTAATTCAACATGTATGCATAGCCAGAACCAAAAAAAATTAATAAAATGTTATGTAAGTTTTGTAAAGACCTGGTCTATTGTCTTTTAGATGACCGAACTACATGTTTTTCATATGGAATGGCTCAGGTAGGCAGAACTGAATGTTGGGAGAAAGAAGGGTGGAGCCAGAGAGATGTCATGGAGCCACTAGAGACAGATGCTGGGAATTTTGCATGGTAAGTCATTGCCACATAGCAATGTACAGATTACTAGAAATGAGTTAAATTAATATAAGAGTTAGCCAACAACAATATTTAAGTGGTAGACATATTATCTGATGACCAGGTTTTGTATATTTTTAAAATTATCAGCCACTAAGAAATTCTTTCACTCTAGTTCTAGATTTAGCATCAATCTCTTAGCTCTCTAGCCTTGTGTGTCATCCCAAACTACATAGTAGACATTCTTCCTAGACCCTAATCATTTCATGTGAACTGAGCAGTTCTCTAAGATATTTTAAACAATTCATATTACTTGAATCAATCTTTAACACAATTGTGATGCGCCATTCAATTCACCAATGAAAATCTATTTTCACATTAATTATGAGAATTAGTTATTTGTTTGATGTTTTACTAAATATGTAGAGAATTGAAGCTGGTCATGAAGAGGACTGTGAAATATGACTTCTTATGTAACAGTAGCTGGCCATGCATAGGCAAAGTTTTTTAGTGACAGTAAGTGGAATTGCCGATACACATACTCATAGTTCATATTGTTTTAGAAGATTCTGAAGTAACTTGCTTGCATCATGGCATCAAGGACCTCAGCTTTTTCTGCCTGCCTCTGTCTCGGTCTAGTCTTCTATGAAGGATGTATAATGTATATGTGCATACTGACATTTGAATGTATAGATACATAGATGTGTATATATATATATATACATATATATATATATATATACATATATATATATGATGCCCTGATTTTCTAACTTTTAACTGCATTCCTAAGGCAAGACATCGAACTAGACGTTCTTTTCCCTAAAACAGGTATTACAGGTGCTAATCCCCCCACAATCCTTGTAGTTGGCAAGAAAGATATCTTTGCATCTCTCTTCTGAGAATAGCAGGTATGATTCCATTTAACAAAGATCTTGCTTCATACTCAAGAACATGTAATGCTAACAAGAATATGAACTGATTATTCTTTTAAATAGGCTACTGAGAGTAAGCTCATCATGAGTTTTGTGAACTACTTTAGCAAATTAATCAAATCACGGGAAGAAGTTTTTGAATTTTTTTAAAATTTACTCAAATATTTGCTCAAATATGACCATGCAAAAGCCAAAATAAAACAAACTAATACTTGTGATTGGCCACTGAAGTGATTTAAAAGTCTTGGAGCTGAGTTCTCAACCTGTGCAGCTCTATCTTCAGGTGTCCAATATCAGAATCTAGTAAAATAAGGGGACTCATATCTGGTTTCTATTGAGGGACTGATTGATAGCTGCAAGAAGTGATCTGTGTTTTGGGATAGTATTCAAAGAAACTGAAACTTTGCACTGATTTTAGTTTAGCTGTCATCAGACCTCTATTTCCCATTCCTCTTTTTCTATCCAAAGAGTGTTTGGAAGGATTTTCATCAGCAACTAGAGATTCCTCCTTGAATTTACCTCTTCCATCCACACATACCTTTTTCAGAAACCATGGCTGTTGTTTCCTTTTACCTAGCCCAGGGCTCTGGATTTAGCTCCCGAAGGTTTTGCAGCCTGACAGCTCCACAGTCTGTAAGTGTGCTTCTCAGCACCTGTCATCATTTCACAGTCTTATCATTTAGGATTGCCAAGGCAAACATATGGGGAGAACAAATGAAGCAGAACATCACAGACATAAGAATTTGGTTTGGCTTTCTACCACATGGGAATTACACATGAGCAACTCATAGGGCACACCGCCATCCCATCTGTGTCACAGGTCCTCTTTGTCTTGATTTTTAAAAACATATATTTCATGCATATTCATTTGAATCACTTGTGGAAACTCTAAACCCTGAAATAGAACAACCAAAAACTGAAGTAGGGGTACAGTGTGGTCTAAACATACAAAGGTTGTTAAGCAGTTATATGAAAAAATAAGCTTGAAACAGCTACTGATGTGTGCAAATATATTATGTATCTTTGTTATTGCCAACGTGAATAGTGTGTCTGTGAGTAGGGGGAAGGAAGAAAACATGAAGGCATTGTGCCCACCTCAGTATCCCCTTATCCC
>PVIU01008418.1:0-32243 GCA_004026605.1 Ondatra zibethicus
CCTAGGTATTCAGCTTCTCTGGGCTTGCGAGCTAAGTGCTTGGTGACCTTTATTTTATAGCTAGGGTCCACTAATGAGTGAGTACATACCATAATCATCTTTCTGGGTTTGGGTTACCTCACTCAGGATAGCGTTTTCTATTTCCATCCATTTGCATGCAAACTTCAAGATGTCCTTGTTTTTTACCGCTGAGTAGTACATTTTAAATATGTATAAAACATCTTGGAGATGTTAGGAAGTTAGATGTAGGAGTCAGGGATTCTGAAGGGGTGTCTAATTAATGACAATCAGATTAGTGATGATTTTGATGTCATGAGCACACAAATGGTATAAATTGTGTGCTAAAGTTAGACAAAATAGCATAAAGGATAACAAAGTTCAAGGATTGGATCCTGAACACACCAAGATTTATTCAAGGACTAAAGATGTATCAGCAAAGGAGAGAGCAATAGCAATAAGGAGAAGTAAGTGATGTTCTGAAAAAAGGTATTTCAAAAAGTAGGAGGAGGTCATTTACTGGAAGTTGATGTGTTGAGTCTAATGGGGCAGAAGATTAAGAAGGTAACACGAAGGCCATTAGTAGGCTTGGCAGAGCCAGTTCTGTGGAGATAGTATTTTCTAAATCTTCCTGGCCTATGCTAAAGAAAGAGTGGGGAGAGAATGTGGGGGGAAGGAATATAGATCAGTCTCAGGGAGCATTTTCTTTCTCTGAGACAAATGAAGATGTACCTGGAAGTGCTAAGGGGGAAGTTGTGCTTTATGTCTACACCGATTCTGCTGCTATAGGGTAGAATGAATAATTTGTGGTGGAAGAAGTAAAAGGAGATTTATTGAATCAATTTTCTTGATTTTGGGATAAGCTGTAGCAGACACATGAAGGAGTATTATTAGATGAGAAATGTCCTTTCAGTATTGTACATGAGGGAATGCAATATGGGTGATCTACATATAAGTTTTTAGTGTGGTGCTTTGGTGTGGAAACGTGGATATTGTCTTGTGCTTCTTGCTCTGTTTTCTTGATGAATAGGATGTAAGGTAATCATCTGAGAAAAATGAGTCAAGGAGAGATAAAAGAATTTGGGATGGTGTAGGAAGGTAGAATGAGTCAGAAGAATTTAAGAATTTTCCTAGGGAGTTTATGTTGTATTTAGCATAATACAACATAACATAATACAACATACAGCAGTTCTAAAGCTTCGTACTCATCTGTTTAAAGTGGACTGATCCTCGTGGTTGCATTTCCCCCTGCAGACCTGGAATGATGAAGAACTGGCTTCCTACATGGCTTATTTTTTTCCTAACAAGAATGAGGAAGACCAGGCTATGAATACATGTAGAAGGCTGATCAGAATGTTGGACTAGAAATATTTGTTGACTGTAAACCAAGGAGTTAGGCATGAGTGACAGTGAAGAGCTGAAGTGGTGATACAGTGTAATCTGAATGGGGCTGGGGAATTGCCGAATGTGAGTAGAGCAGGAGAGAGACGTATATGACATTGGCATCACATATAGAATCCTTAAAGGTAATGGTTTAGATTGGTGATAGAGTAGGGCAGTTTGGAATATGATTGTAAAATGAGGTCACATTTATTGGAGGAGGATAAGTCATATAAGTCAGGATGTTGATGAGTCATGATATTCACATTGAAGCCACCAACCTGAGACCACCTATGACTAATTAGGATTAATTCATGAAATGGTGTAGGAACAGGGGAGATTTTCAGGGAACATTTGCTAAGTAAAGACCTGTTATGCAATGGCAATCAAACAACAGGTTGAGAGATGTTTCTTATGGTTGAGGTAAAAATTATTGATCTCATTCTAGAGTAGGCTGGGTGAGAATTCTATTTCCAAAAAAACAGAATTCAAAAGATTGGCACACACCTTTAATCCCAGCACTTGGGAGGCAGAAGCAGGTGGATCTCTGTGAGTTTAAAGCCAGCCTGGGCTACAAGAGCTAGTTCCAGGACAAGTTCCAAAAACTACAGAGAAGCCCTGTCTTGAAAAAACAAAAGACAAAAAAAAGCTTTGAGGCTATTGCATGGTAATTTTTCTCTGAGCCTTGCAAGTGCTTAGCTTCCCAGAGCCCAACAGGATAAATTCACAGACCACTAATCAGCATTTTCTCTCTAAAAACACTGTTCTTTGGAAAGAACACAAATGCCGGAAGAGGGTATTATATAAAGAGAAGATGACAAAGCAGAGAACAGTCAATGGAATTTAGTTTTTCTGTACTCTTATGCTAGCTCCTAGAGTTTAGCATTGGTTTTTAGTCTTGGAAACTGACCACTCTTTAGAAATACTGAGAACTGTGAAAATACAGTGCTGTATTTGCTCTGATGAATGAATGGAGTTCTCAGTCCTTGGGTGTGGTTCATTAGGAAGGCAGAATATATTTTTCCAAACAATGCTACATATGGTCAGGTTCCTAAGTGACTAGTACACTTTCCCCCCTTAGTACAGAATACTATTTTTTGTCTTAATACATAGGACTGTATACATATTATAATACTGTATTAATTTAACCAGAGGGAGAGAAGTTCTCATTTTCTTTGGGGTTGTTTAGACTCATACAAGAATCAATGCCACCAATATTTCTTCCTTTTGGGAAGAACTGGAATCCATGTCAAGATGTTAAAAATGATTCTTACAATCAGCCCAATTTTGCATTATCTCTGGCAATAGCACCAGAGGAAATATGAGTGAAAGGGAAGGATGAACTATACCAGAAGCCTATTAAAATAGGCTCAAGCATTGCGTCCAAAGAGCATTCTAAAGTCAAGCTTTACTATCAGTGAGTCAGATGCTGCTTTAATTTTTGCTGAGCTTTAGAGTCTTTTCCCCAAAAGATAAGAACCTTAGGAGAGAAGACAGTCATGCGTTGATATTGACAAATCACAGCAGTGTAGAGCATTAGAGGAAGATGCACTTGAGTACACGTGCACTAAGACCTTTCCACCCAAATCCACCAGGTGCCTCCACTCTCCTCACCATGGAAGAGTTTCTCCACAGGGTGACATTGCCTGTTCCTTCTAATTCTTTTCCACAGCCTGTTCCTATCATGCATAATATGCTTTCCAAGTTGCTATATTGTGTAGTTTATTATCACTCTGCTTGTTTCTATGACCCATGTATTCTCTGATGGAAAGCAACGTAGCATGCAGGAATGATATAACTCTAGGATTAGACAATTTGGTTTAAACTTGGATTGACCTCTTGCTGGTTATGGAGTCTCAGGAAGCTTAATTGGCTTCTCAAGACTCAGTTTCCTCATATATGAAATAAAATCCGCCAATGAACATCCTGCTATGTGGATTCATTGTGCTCACCATGTGTATCTGATGGTGTGTCTGGCACCGTTATCCATATTATCCTTGATAACGAGTCCTCTTGCTAACTCTAGGGAGTAACAGTGATGTACCTTTTATAAAATTAGATGTCTGATGCATTGAGCAGCTCTTCAAGGAACAGAGTTAGGATTCAAGTACAGGCTTGTCTGGCTGCTATTACATTTCATGCCTTGCCTCCTTAACTGGGGACTTTCATGCTGTCTTCAATGATAGAGATGTTTACTGAGGGAGTCCATAAGTCCTTCCCAGAATGTTCCTGGCTATATAGGAGGAGATGATTCTATGGTCAAATGACTAGCCTATTCTACAGTCCTTGCACAAAAAGTTTGGTCTTCCTGTGATAAAACCCTTTATATGAGTTTTTATAATTTTCTTTCTTACTGAAGATATCACCATGCTCCACTTAAAATGGCTATTTTAAAGATCATGGTTAGAAAAAGGCACATTAAGTAAAAAGCTAACTCCACGAATTTCAGCATCATTACAGAAGATGGCCAAAATAAGAACAACAGCAGCAACACAACAATAAAGCAGCATAATGGTAAGCACCCTGAGAAAGACATGAGTCATGGAGACACATTGTTTTCTGGTTGTTCTTTTAAACAATTAAAGATAACACAGAACTTGTGAAAGATAAAAATAAAAATCTGATTGATCTTGGGTCCCTTGTACAAAGAAAATGGCAAAACAAACCTTCCACGTCACATAGTTCTGCTTATGAGCAACATTATCTTTCTGTATCCAGGACACATCTTTCCATCAGTCGAAAACAAACAGGAATTACTAGGGTTTCAGAAGCGGCTTGGTTACAGCTCACTTTTGATGAGCACCCGAGGACTGGGAGGACCTTTCCTGTGAAAAGTTCAAAAAGTTGACCAAATCTCTCCCTCCAAAGGTTAAACTGTCTTCCAAAGAATTTATTTTACTTATATAACAGAGAAATGGGAAGGCAAAATAATAAAAAAAGAGGAATGAAAACTCTTGATGGAAGCTGCGAGATAGAGAGATGTACAAAAGGAGAAAGGAGGTTGACAGCAGGGTGAAGAAAAAGAAAATGTTATGGTCTGGGTGGCTTCCAGCCAACTCAGCAGACTTTATGTGCTGTTTTCATCAGAAACTCTGGCAAAAGACATAATCATTTCTCAACTGGAATTTGATTCCTTTTTAGCTGTGTAGGTGGAAAATAATCTGAGATTGCTGTGTTGGTCTTAACTGGTCCAGGCACACCGTCTCTTCTCCACTGCATCCATCTGCTGGCAATAAATCTCTACATGATTGCCCTGTAAGAATGTGGGATGCTGCGTTTCTTCCTTCAAGGTACTTCTACATTCTTAGGCTTAGAAGGCTCCTGGAACCAAGGTTTCACGTAGATAGATACTTTCACACAGGAATGCATTGATGTTAGAAGCTTTGAGACTATAATTCATGTGTGCGTGCGTGCGTGCGTGCGTGCGTGCGTGTGTGTGTGTGTGTGTGTGTGTGTGTGTGTGTGTGTGTGAGACAGAGAGAGAGAGAGAGAGAGAGACTTTTGATAAGACCCTCCTATCTCTGAGAGACCATAATGAGTGTGTGTGTGTGTGTTTGTGTGAAACCACAGTGGAGTCTGGAGTCAACTTTAGCTGTACAAGTGAAAAGCTTTTGCTGTTGTGACTCAAACAAGTACAGACAAAGTAGGAAGTAGTTGACACATCAATATTACATAAATTAATTTTCTGTTGCTCTAAATGTGCATTCATAGACTGTGTAGCTTCTATGTGACTTTTCCTGCAGATAGTAACAACTCTATTTACCACAGATAAGATACCAACACAAACATTTGTACTCCAGTCTGACGTGCCAATGAGTTTATTGAGGTTATTTGAAGGAATGTGCGTGGGAGGTTATATACAAGAACTCAGGTGAGGTTATATATTTGTGAGGTTATATATTTGAAGGAATGTGCGTGGGAGGTTATATACAAGAACTCAGGCGAGAGAAAAGCAGGTGAGCACACCCCTGTTCCAACATGAGTGACAACTTGTGAAAATGGCATTCTACTAGCCCTCTGCTCAGCTTGCAGGTAACTTCACAGTAGGGTCTCTTTTCTCCTAGAAGTTGAATATAGATTGCACAACCTGTAGAAAACCTTGCAAGTTGTGTAACTTATGACCTTTGCACCTCCAATTCCTGGAAGGAAAATCCCAATTCTCAGGAAATAACTACATGAGAGTAGTTAATAATAAAAAGAAGTCTGTTTAGCTCAAGGCTCTAGAAGTTGTAAAGCATGGTGCGAATATCCGTGTGGCATCAGATGAGAATCTTCCACACAGTCCCAAAATGGCCCATGGCATCATAAGGTAAATCAGAGCAAGCCATCTGCCGTGGGTCTCCTTTTCTTTTCTCAGAAGATCATGAATTGCCATCTTTTTTTTTAAAAAATATTTATTTATTATGTATACAATAGTCTATCTGTGTGCATGCCTGCAGGCCAGAAGAGGGCACCAGACCTCATTACAGATGGTTGTGAGCCACCGTGTGGTTGCTGGGAATTGAACTCAGGACCTTTGGAAGAGCAGGCAATGCTCTTAATCACTGAGCCATCTCTCCAGCCCCCCCCTTTTTTTTTTGTACTGTGCATTTTTTATTTTTTTTCCATACATTGTTTTGTTTTATTTTTTCCATTCATGAACATAATTAAAGATAAAAAATTTTTTTTTCCTTTCTTCCCCCATGCCCTCCCCCTTTTTTTTTTTAAAAAAAGATTTATTTATTATGTATTCAGTGTTCTGCCTGCATGTTTCCCTGCAGGCCAGAAGAGGGCACCAAATCTCATTACAGATGGTTGTGAGCACATGTGCTTGCTGGGAATCAAACTCAGGACCTTTGGAAGAGCAGGAAAAGCTCTTAACCACTGAGCCATCTCTCCAGCCCCTATGAATTGCCATCTTGTATACTCATCTGGGTTCCCTCCCAAAGGTCCCACCTGGCCTTACCTCTTATTTCACAATGAGGATTACATTTCACCATGCTTATGTATAAGTATAGAGTTTTGGTAGGGAAATTTAAACCATAGGAAATACTCAGTAAACACTAATATTATTTGTTTATTTGGTGTCTACTTTCTTTTCCTCTCTGTGCTTCGGTTCGAGTTATTTTGATCCCTCTCTTGTCTCCTTCAAGTGTTTGGAGAGAAGAAGCAACAATGTGAAGCAGAAGCACCCTTGTGCTTCAGCAGCCGACTAGAAGAGAAGAGGGAGAAGGAACACGGCTCCGTCATTACACATTTGAAGCTTCAGCTAGGATGCTACACTTTTATGTAAGTGTAATAAGCAGGCCAGAGCTTTTTAGCATAACTTTACGGTAATTTTCCTAAAAAAAAAAATGGAAAATTTTCGATACCTGAAGTGAAGAAAAGATTTTTTTTTCTGTTAGGAAAACTGTCACATAGAGAGGTCGAGGTGCAGCTTATATCTAGCTTACATGTATGCTAGAGGATAAATGACTGCTGGCAATAGCTTCCTAGAAATAGAGAAAGCGTATGTGGGAGTGACCAACCAATGACTGGTCATGAGAAGGATCCCACAACTGACACCACCTAGAGGGCCAGGAACCACAGCCTGGATAGCCCAGAGACCTACACAGAACCAAACATGGCTGGGGAAAAGGTCAACTAAGTGATTCCTAATCATACTCTGCTACACTCCTAGGCCAGAGCTCAGCATAATCATCATCACAGAGACTCCATCCAGTGCCTGATTGAAGTAGATGCAGAGAACCACAGCCAAACATTAGGTGGAGCTTAGGGAATCCTGTAGAAGAGGAGGAGGATTGTAGGAGCCAGAGGCATCAAGCATACCACAAGAACATAACCCACAGAATCAACTAACAAGGGTCTTTAGGGGTTCGCAGAGACTGAACCAACAATCAGGGAGCCCATATGGGTCTGACCTAGGGAGGCCTGCCCTTTTCAGAGAAAGGAGGAGGAATGGATCTGTGGCAGCAGGAAGTTGAGGGCTCTGGAAGGAGAGGAAGGCGGGGAGCCTGTGGATGTAATATGTGGGGGAAGAATAAAACAATAAGCATAGTAGGTGCTTGTGATGTGTGATGGAAATAGAAGGTACACAGAGGGCCCTGGGAGCACTCGGCTGACTTCTTTCTTTGACCTGTCACTTACAATTTGTGTACTGAAAAAGTTGTAGCTAGTGTGCTGTGGACTGAATCAAAAAAGTTCAAAGTTCTCACTACCTAAGTTCCTTATAAAAGACAAAGACATGCATAAGACCAACACAGGTTAGATTTTAAAGTCAGTTCCACTATGAGATAAAGCAGTATTTCTCTTCTTTTCACTGGATCAGTTCTATTTAAGACAGTTTTTGTTTCTTCTTTATTCAAATATCTCTTCTTCATTTTTTTTGACAATTTCATCCATGTAAGTAGTGTATTGTGACCATAACCACTCCAACTCCCTATGTCATTTCATCTAACTTGTCACCCTCCCCCTCTCATATCCTTTCCTATTTTTGGTAACCATCTAAGTCCAGTTAGTTCTACCTGTTGGAATGTTGGCTGATCTTGTTGACTTGCTCATGTGCAGGTAACCATAGCAACTATGAATTCATGAGTTCAATGGACATTTTATGTTCAGAAGACAGTATTCTGTAGCAGTCAACCCCATCCTCTGGTTTTTAAATTCTTTATATCCCCTCTTGAACGATGTTCCATGGGCCTTGGGGGAAAGGGGCATTTATACAGATGTTCCATTTAGGGTGGAGCAGTCAATAGTCACATATTCTCAGCACTTTGGTGGAGTATGGATTTCTACAATAACTGCTCACCACTGCAGAGAGAAACTTCTTTGGCCAAAGTTGAGGGCAGCACTAATCTATGTGTGCAAATATAAATATTTAAAAGGCAGTTTGACAACGTCACTACTTAGCAAGATAACAGCAGTAAGTTTCCTGCCACACTTAAGGCCTATGACCTGTTTTCATTATCTTTTGATCAGACTTAGAGTATCTGACAGCAATCTGCTCCTGTGAAGCAGGCCCCAGATTCAGGCCTGCAGTGACTGGTTTTTCCCATAACCTTCTTGCCATTATTATACCAGTAGCTCATCTTGCATGGCATATTGATTTTGTAGCATGCAGGGCTCATTGATGGCTTTTCTCCCCTAGAAGCTGGCATAGCATCTTGTGGAACTATGAAAGCTAGCCAGAAGTAGGGATGTTTTCAATCAATTCCACATTTGTTTCTTCATGTCCTGAAATCAAAGTATGTGGTATCTCCAGCAAGTATTAGCATGTAGTCATGGTAGACAGCCAAAAGAAAATAGAGTAATCTATGATGTTCAGAAGGACTTAGAAGCTTTCTTTAACCAATAACTCCTCAGAAAGTATTCCATGCTTGGCATTTTGATTTCTATTTAAAAGCCCTTATCTCCTGGGAGAAGTAGTGTCCACTCACTCAAGGTATCTGTGTTTCAACTCCTTTAAAATCATATTTTTGAATTGACTTACAATAGTGCATTTCCATAAGCTTTTAAAAACATATCTGTAGTCTCTATCAACACCCCTACTCCTTCTCTACCCTTTTTTTCCTGCCACATTGCTGCTTAAACCTTTACCTCCACTATACCTCACCTCTATTTTCATATCATACGTGTTCTACTACTTTCTCACTTCCTAATATCTCTTTCACTCTCCTTCTCATGGGCCATTTTTAGCTCCCTGTACTCTACAGATATTCCAAATCAAGCACACAAATTTAACTATTGAAAGCTATGGTCCACATATGAAATAGAACATGCAACTCAGTACAACATTTTGCAGTTCTATTTTCCTGCAACTTTCCTAATTGTATTTTTCTACACAGTGGAACAAAATTTTATTATGTGCATGTAACATATACATTTCATTATGCATATGTAACACATTTTTTATTAGTATTCTTTTTAGCTATGAGAATAAGAAGATTCTCTATTACTTAAAAGAGGCAACATTTAAAAAGCATGGTCAAATTAATGAAGGTTGAGGAAACGAACAATTACAGTTTCAACTTGACCAGATAACTTTGTATAAAACTGACAATCTATGATCATCCACTCACCAACCCACCCACTCATAGACTCACTCATGTGTCCTCATACCCACTTACCTACCTACTAATTTACCCACACACCCTATGTCCACCCATCTAACCACCTCACACTAATTTCTGCATGAAATGGTCCATCATTTTGCTCACTCACCCTTTATTCCTTCCCTTCCTGGTTCCACCCACACTCTGAAACTAATGTGCTTACCTACAGCCTGCAGATCCAGAGAACAGAGCCTCAACTCTTGCTGATAGACAAATGCATTTCCATTTCCATCTTCAAGGACCTTTCAGCCTAATGAGGTTTATAAAAACTAAATTACAACAAAATGGGAAATACTTTGATAAAGGCATATGATAAAATACTGATTTCACAATGCTATAGATATTTAAAGCAAAATTAACCAAGGCTTGGTGGCTCATGACTATAATGCTAGCAGTTAGGAGATAGAGATAAGAATTCCAGGCCAGTCTGAACTGCATAACAAGATTCATACCAAACTGGGCTATTATACCCTAGTTCACATCACGTATTATGTATATATTAATTATGTATGCATGCATGTATGTATGTATCCATCTATCTACCTATCTGTCTATCATCTCTCTATTTTATATATATATCTCAACAGAACAGCAATTTCTATGATGTTCTCTGTGGCTTTGTTGTTAAGAACATGATCTCAGAACTTGAATTACTAGCTATCTCATTGTAGAAGTTCCTTAATTCTTCCCTTACACATTCAATATAGGACTGAAAATACTTAGCTCATAGGATTACTGGGATTAAGTGAATCAAGGCATTTATTCCTTAAGACCTTTTCTAATTTGGGGAAATGAACAAAGCAGTTGATGCTTTTCTATCAAGGACAGTTGTGTTCAGGGAAGGTGTTTTTAGGGGAAGTCACAGAGCTGCAGAGAAGCAGAGCTGGAAGTCTACCTCAGTGCTTTTTCTGCAACATTCTTTTTATTGCACCACCAAGCCTCATATATTGACTTGAAAAGTTACTGTTGTTCCCCCAGTGACATAGCTGCTGCCTCGTGTAGCTGGGCTGGCTGTAAACACTGCCAAATGTCACAGGCTGCAGCACAATCCAATCACTACTATTTTGTCTTCATCTGCCACTCAATGTAAGGTCCCTAAGTATCAGGGACAGCAGACATGGGTCAGGAGACCGACAGACATCAACTATACATCTTAATCAGTTGTGCATAGTCACCTTCATCCAAGTCCTCATGGTAAATGTGTCTCCATAGGGGTCTGGAGAATTCAAAATTCAATGGCCTTTAAAAATGAAAGCTAGCTTTAGAGTTCAAAAGCACTCAAGACTCAGATATTTTTGGCTATATTCCATTGAAAATATGGATAGGCTTTCTTGACTGATTTGGCTCTTGGTTTTATGCTATGTGATTGTGTCAGAACTGAGTATAAAATGTGAAGCTGGAGATGAAAAAGGAGTATTGGGCTACAATCAGGAGCTGCCACAGGAACACAGCAGTGTGAATATGGTTCAGTGGTAGAGTGATTACTTAGCAAGCAGAAAACCAAGAGTTTTATCCCTAGCACTTTCAATAAATAAACAGAAATGTGCAGGGTATGTGGCTATGAAGGGGCCTGGGCACCATGGAGCTGTATTAATTTATGTTTATGTTCATTGCTGCCAGTGCTGCGACCTGGGGTGGGAGATGAAACAGCATGCATTTTTTAAGAGTTCCCAGGTAAGTGGCAGAAAGACATAATTCATAATTATAGAGCAGTGTAATAGGGATGATATGACCTTGCCCAGGAAGCTCAGAGGAAGAAGATTCATTCTGCATCTGGGAAAACAAGGAGGTTTCAGTCAGTAGAACTTATTCAAGTAGGGTTTTAAACAAGAAAGAGTTTTTCAAACAAACTTGAGGATGTGAGTTCTAAGCAGAATCTACTGTTGTAACTGAAGATCTGGGGTTATTTATGTGATCAATTCAATTTAAATTGTTTTCCTAAAGAGTTGCACTAACTGATGACCCTTTCTTGACTTTGGCTAAAATAGTGGGTGTGAAATGATATCTTTGGTAAGAAAATTTACATTTCCATAAACACTGACGAGCTCAAATATCTTTTCATGTGTTCCTTGATGACTTCTGTTTAAGTATAATATCCAGTTATAACATTCACTTTTCCATTTGCATTCTCCATATTTTTATTACTGGTTTTTGTAGAAATTTTCAATAACCTTATCATTTTTAAAATATAGTCTCATTAATTAATTCCCATATAGTCTGATATACACAGGTACATGCATGCTAACAGGCATTTAATAATATGCATATGGATTTAAGAATCTACTTTAAAGATCTTGGATATAGGTCAAGGGCCATGAAACACCATTCTCAAGGCTCAATAGAACTACTGTGATCATTAACTCATAATAACTGTAGTTACTTGCACTGATCTCACACTTAATGGGCCTATCAACAATAGTCCAGGAAGGAACAGGGGTTCATGGGACCCTGTGCTTTACCTCTGAACAAATGGCTGCTTATAGACTCTGGAATAGTCTCTATTTGTGTGTTCACTGCTGAGTACACCATGTATCAACAGAATTTGCTCTTCACATTGATTTAGCTGGAGACTGAGAAAAAGGGATGTCATTCAAACTGAGCAGCTGAGAGATGGTGATGGCAATGAGGTATGGAGGACTAGGGTGAGATGACAGGAATCCAGGTGACCCTATCAAACTTATGACACTTGTGAGTTACATACTCAGAGGTAGGTGTTGGTAAGCATGAAGTTGATACTGGGTGGAGAAGTAGGCTGCCTTGCAGATGTATATTTTATATGCATTTGTAACTTTAGCTGGAAGACTTACATTAGAATGTATTATAAAGAATATTTATTTTAGTGATTTGAAAAGGAAATCAGTAGAAATGCATGAGACAGTGAATGATGGCAAATATTTCATGATATTTGGTGATGAAAGAAAAGGGAACAAAGATAGAAGATGTCACACTCTAGACTTAGACAGGGGCCTGAGGGGTTTATCTTAATAGGAGACGGACATACTTTGCAAAAAGAGCTCATAGATGACTATCCCAAAACACACATAGCAGAATGGAAAACAAATTTAGAAAGCACTGCTTGAGAGGATGAGGACAAAGGGATGAGGAAGGAAGGTGTTACTAGATGGGAGGGTGAGGAATAAACTCGCCATAATCTAACAGTGGCTTAAGGTGAGGTTGTGATGTGACCTTTAAGTGTTGGGACTCAAGACTAGGTAGCGTAGGTTTGGAATGGGCTCTCCTGTGACTACAAGGGGTGGAAATTTGCCTTATTTAGGTCCTTTGTTGGTGATAATGGGATGCTGCAACATTATCCACATGGAGACTGGGATATATATCAGAGCACTCATCACACAGCTTAAGGAACACAAGGTGATATAGGGCTAATAACAATAGTTTTGCATGTGTAAATGGAAAGGCAAATCTGTACACAATGTAGCTCTCAGACTGGGGTACTCATGTGAAGTAGCATGGACTAGGATGGGTTAGGAAGACTCTCAGTATTTGGAGGTGTTCCGGGATAATTGGAGAGGGGACCAAACACCAGCACTCACCTCCTGTTGGCATGTGCATAGCAAGAGAAACTGGTTTCAATAGTAGTGAGGGAACCAGCTCATTCTTCTGGTCAATGCAACCCAGTGAGACTGGGCCAAATCTCCAAATTCTTGGAATGGGCACCAAAGGTATGGTAAGTTCTTTATAACCAGAAACTGAGCTCCAAGTTCTCAGAAGATGTATTTGTGGGAACAAATGTTTGTCAGTGTTGGAAGAAATTTCACCCTTGGTGGGAGTTGGGTTGGGAGGCAGTTGTGGCGGATAGTTGACCACAACAAAGATAGTAAGAGCTAGGCAATTCTTCCTCCTTCCTTCTACAGTCCCAGTGACAAAACAAAGCTTGATTCCACCAAAGTTTGCCCAGGTTATATGTTTTTTAGGATAACTTACAGACCGTGGGTGAAGGGTTATGGCAGGAGTATGGGTAATCCTAAAGCAGCTGCAATGGGAGGTCTGCATTTAGCATGAATGATAGTCTCCCCATGGCTGTGCAGATGGACCCACCTTTCCCTAGCCTTCTTAGCCAATGTAATCCAGTTTCTCCATGAACCTCTGAAACCAGGAGAAAATAGGACAGAATTGCAAAAACATTGGTAGGGAAGAGTGGCATGCTGCGCAAGTGAGGGTCTCATGACCTTTGTATGAAAAAGAAACCCAACAGCCAGAAAGCCCAGCTGGCATGATCAATTGCAAGATGGTATTTGTTTGGCTTCAAGGATATCTCTGCACAACAGGTAGGTTGTTCACTTGAGATATGGCACAATTTATGATATTTTGTCCAGACTGTTTTGAATTTTGGTTGGCTTTCTCATTCTGGGCATTGTTTGTAGTCAGAAGGGGAAGAATTCATAATTTGGGGTTATGTGGACATTCAGTCTGATGTAATTTTAAAGACATTACAAAGTTTGGGGTAGAAGGAAGATACGTGGTTGGTTTCAGTTCTTTAACTGTCTAACTGTGTGGGTTCCTTGGTGTCTAGACAAGGAAGAGTTTGCTCTGAACAGCTGGTGGTTCCCTTTTGATTCCAAGTTGTCTGTCCAGCCACCTGCAATACAGACTCTCACCAAGCAATTCATGTCTGAGAGACTTTTGATCTTGAAGATGTATTGAGCCAGGTTCAGTTCACAGAAGAGGTTATCTGATACATTGGAGATAGTACTCATATTCTTCCCTAATTACTCACAGCTCTTTCCAGTTTCCTAATAGGTTCCCTCAATAAACCTTATCCTCTTGGCTGGATGCTGAGAGTACAATCAACAGCAAGACAGGGATGGCTCTATCTTCATAGACATTATTATCCTGTTTTCACGAAAGCAAACTCATAATGATCATCACACAGTAGGGCAATCTGGTATGCTTTGGTACCTCACTATTTTGTCTACAGAACAATTCTAAACACTAAATAGGATATAGTTTGAACGTTGGATATTATTTGCACTTGTATGTCTGGTGTTCAGCCCAATTCCTGGAATGTGCAATATATTCAATGCGTATATAAATGAAATAGTCTCTGGTAATTCTGAGAAGGTATAGAATGGATAATATATTTTTGGTTTTGTTTTTCCAGTGCTTAGGATCAACCCAGGGCTGGACACATACCAGGCAAAGACTCCTACACTGAATTAATCCCCAGCCCTAATTTCTGTTTTGTTACTTCAAAAGGAAAGGGCATTTATACTAGTGGCAAGGGATCAGTATTTATTTACTTAACGTTGACTATGTGACTCCCATTGGATAGATGCTTCAGATTCATTTGTTAATGTGATTCTTTAAAATGTTTTAAAAATTTAGTTTATGTAATGTATATGAGTTTTTTTTTTGCCTGAATGTATGTGAATAAACTATGTGTGTGCCTGATGTATATCAGAGGGGGGTGCTGGAGTTCATGGAACTGGAGCTACAAACCTGCCATGTGGAGGCAGACCCTCTGCAAGAGTGGTGGTCTACAGTCCTTACTATGATTCTTTTAACTGCTTCTTTTTTTTCTGATGAAAAAGTAAGGTCTAGAAAGGGTCTTACCAAGCTCTGGACAGTTTTTTTATTAATCAATTTTTTCCATTTATTTTACATTTCCACCAGTTTCTCCTCCCTCCTCTTCTCCTGTCTCCCAACCCCTGTCTCCCATCTACCACCCTCCCTATTCACTCCTCCTCCATCATCTCCATTCACTAAGGGGCAGACCTGCCATGGGCATGAACAGAGCATGGCACATCAAGTTGAGGACCAAGAGAGGTAATCCAGCATGGGAACCAGGTTCCCAAAAGCCAGCTCAGCATGCCAGGGACAGATTATGATCTTACTGCTAGGAGCCTCACAGTCATATCAAGCTACACAACTGTCACACATATGCAGAGGGCTTAGGTTTGTCCCATGCAGGCTCCCTAAGTCCAGAGTTCCCAAGAGCTCAGGTCAGCCTGACAGATGTTTCTGATTTATTCTTCTCTCACATGTTACATCCAAACTGCAGTAATCATTCCTTTCTCCCTTCCTAGTCCTTTCCCCACACCTCCCTTTTCCTCCAGATGCATTCCTCCTCTGTTTCCCTTCAGGAAAGGGCAGGCATCCTAGGAATATTAATCAAACATGGCATATCAAGTTACAATAGGACTAGGCACTCCCCCACCCCATATTAAGACTGGACAAGGCAATTCAATAGGAGAAAAGGGGTCCCCAAATTAGGCAAAAGAGTCAGCTATTAGGAGTCCCACAAGAACACCAAGTTACACAAACATAAGTTATATACAGAGAACCTAGGTAAGACTCACACAGGCTCCCTGATTATTGGTTCAGATTCTGTGAGCTTCAATGAACCCTGGTTTATTCTGTGGTTTTTTTTTTTTTGTATCATTGACCCATCTGGTTCCTCCAATCCTCCTCCCCTTCAATCCTTCCGTTCCTTCTCCCACAGGATTCCTGGAGTTTCACCTAATGCTTGGCTATGGTTCTCTGCATCTACTCCCATCAGTTGCTAGATGAAGCCCCTTTGATGACCTAGGCACTGAAGCTTTAAATCATAGCCCACCTGTTGATAGAGGCTACTCATTCATTCCTGGCTGCTCAAACTCGAAATATTTACCCAAAACTCTATCAGTTAAACCCTGCTTGGCCAATGTCTCTAGCATATTCCTAGCAAGCTCTTACATCTTAAACTACCATTTCTATTATTTCATGTTTTACCATGAGGCTTGTGGCTTACCAGAAAAGTTCTGGCTGCCTGCTTGTGCCTTTCCCCTCTGGCAGCTACATGGCTTCTCACTGACTCTGCCTTTTTTCTCCCAGCATTCAGTTTAGTTTTCCCACCTACCTCTATTCTGCAAAGCCACTAACTGGAACAGCTTTATTCATTAACCAATAAAAGCAACACATATACAGAAGGTCTTCCCACACCACCCACCTGATTTAAAGGTTGTAATAATCATATCATTTTGTTTTTGTGTTTCTCACAGTTGCAGAAGTTACTGATATACTTACATGTAAAAGTTACAACCACTGCTCTTATATAAGAAAAGGCATCATGACAATTTGGGGACTTCTACATCCTGCCTGTCTAGCATCAATTTTATATCAATTTTGTCAGACGTTCCCAGAGGTGATTGGCCATAATAGCCCCTAGCCTGATGATGGGACAAAAAAACAGGAGACAAGCTAGAGATAAAATACATGCTATTTTCTATTATCCACATTATTAATGATTGCACAGCCATGATTCTTTGTATTAAGACACAAAGCACTTGCCCAAGTGTCAATAGTCTGAGAAGTAGACAAGAGAGGGACTAGTAAGGTTTCATAAATCATCCAAATTCTTCCTGCCAAAAGGTGGCCCAGCTGAGCCTGATCTTTCATCACTTGTCCAGAGACATGTAGCTTAATGAGACATTCTCAGTTTAGAATGACCATGTGTATGTAAACTATAAGCTAACCTGGCAGATAAATGGATTTATACTAGGGTCAAAATTGCAACAGCATAATTTCATAACACCTCACAATTTTATTTTCCTGCTGAAAAGGAAAAACGTCCTTTTCTTTGTGCTTGCAAGAAAACACAGTTGTAGGTTTCATTTGTGAGTGGAGAATGGAATTCTCTCAGCTCGTTTCAATTTTCAGAGCATCACAAAAGCAGGAAAAGCTTTTCAGTCATTTGGAAATTGTAATAAATGGAACTCTGTGCCTGGACATTTTCAGGGGACCTAAGCAATTAAGGCTCTTTGATGTGTTTTGAAAGGAGAACCTCCTCACGAGATATCTGCCACTGAAGCTGGCAGTCAGCAGGGCACTGGGAGGCATGCTTGGCTTTCTGTTCCCAAGGGGCTAAGACCCAGTTTCTCCTTCACACTCCTTCTCCAGGAATCACACACTTTTGTTTCTGTAGGGTTCGGTAGCATTGTTTAGTTTCGTCTTCCTTCTCTTGGTATGTCCTCTGTGTTCAGAGCATGACAGTTCCCCTGGAGTAAGTAGCCTGGTTTAAAAAGAAGTACAGGATGGATTTAGGATTTAGGAGGTTATTAACTGGCTCATGAGCAATGTACCGGTGACTATAGCACAGAGCAGGGTGACTCTCCCTGCAAAGTCCATGCACAATTCCACAATGCCATTATATCTAAGAAGCTAACACTAGCTTCACGGTGTTACAAAACATCCATTCTGATCAGAGCACAGTTGTTTCCTTATTGTTGTGATTAACATGCCTCTACGTCTCCTTAGATCTGGAGGAACACCTGGATGAGATACCACCTTTTTAGGCTGTGTTCATGCAAGAGTGGTTATCACCAGCCCCTCATTTTCATCCATGTAATAGAAATAAAGTCTTTCACATAGGTCCATGGGTAGAGTGCGACAATATATGTGAAAGCACTTCTACATAAAATACATCATTATTTACTTCTTTTTTATAAGTCTGACAGGGCCTTCATGTCCCAGGGTATTCTTGAACTCATGATCCTTTTGCCTCTGCCTGTAGAGTGCTGGGGTTACAGGTGAGTGCCATATCTTGACCTATCATTTTCTTAATTATTTTTCTCACATTTATGGCTCTATTAAAATGACATAGACCAAAATATTCTGTTGGGCTATAGACTAGGTGATCAATACTGCCAAAAAAACTTGTCACAAATCATATGGGTGGAGTACCAGAAACATAGAAGTTCAATAAATCATGGTTTTCTTTAATTTTCCTATGATTTAGTGTACTCTCCTAAGAAGTCAATGCTATTTGTTCATAGACCCCCCACTTGGTTTTATGTCTTAAGATGTGGGTCCAGTTGATTTTATCTTGAGACCTAGGTCCACAGCATCACATATACTATAAGGCTGTCTGAAACTGTATAAATTTAAATAATTTTGGAAAATTTCTTTGCTGACTTTCTTTGGATTCATAACAGAATGAGTATTTTTTAAATAAAGTTTTATGTCTTTTTATTTGTGAGATCAATATTGTGATAGATTCACTTATTGGATTCTAAGTTGGTCACACGAGGGATGGGGGATCTCCAGTTGTGGCAGTTAACTTGATTGTCTAATAGACCTAGAAGATCAATGAAGCACACCTTTGGGTGTATCACCACAGGTATTTCCAGAGATGATCATCTAAAGGTCTGTCCTAAATGTAAGTGACATCATCTCACCATTCCTCAGGGGAATAAAAGGGAAAAGGAGAAACATGGAGAACGTAGAGACTCTCTCTGCCTCTGTTGCACTGATGTGAAGTATTCTGCTCTGCTCTATCATCCTGCCAATGATGGACTGACACCCTGAATCTGTGAGCCAAAATAATCCTTCCTCCTCTTAAGTTGTTTTTCTCAGTGTGTTTCTATGGGAAAGTGATGGGAAGTGTGATTGTCACGCCATTCTTTATTTCTCTTCTCACTATGGTTTGTCATTGGATGGGTGCTTGAAAAGCTTGCGAAACTACTTGGCGAAGGAGCCCTGTGGTTCTGATTATTTTTCTTTCTATGGAATCCTCCTGGAGAATGTGTGAAATGGTGGCTTTGGAATGTAGAAAGACAGACAAGGAAAAATAGAAGCAGAGAGGAGAAGTGTGGAAGAATTTTAATACAATGAGAATCATGTCACATTGCACCTGGAAAGTCACTATCATCTTTCTTGTTGCACACGTCAGGGTTGTTGAGAAAAGGCAAAGTGAAAGACAAGAGGTCAAGATAACAGATAGACACACAAGAATGGAGATTAAGGCAGCAGAGAGGGATAAATCTTTCTCCTTGGGCCCTCAACCCAGCCAGTCAGGCCATGGCTTGTCCCAGAATTCACTCACCATCTCTGTAAGGCTGATAAACGTGAGCAGAAGAAGTGGGTGGAGCTGGCAAAGGAATGTTTATAGTAGGGGCTCCAGGAGGTGTGTGCACTGATTTCATATATGGATTAAAAAGCACAATGAGCCAGGTGGTGGTGGCATAGCACTCAGGAGGCAGAGGCAGGTGGATCTCTATGAGTTTGAGGCCAGCCTGGTCTACAAAGTGAGTCCCACAATAGCTAGGGATACACAGAGAAATCCTGGCTTGAACAATAAAAGCAGAATGGAACTTTCTTCATGGGTGGTCAGTCAACCACCTATCCACCTTGTCCTGCTTGAGGCAATGCCCAGGGCCCAAGTGCCTCTGAAACTTCTGTACATTACTTCCGATAAATAAAGGAAACGGAGCCATAGAAGCAAACTATCTGATGCAGTAGTGCGTCTGGCCCAGGCAAGGCTATTGATGGTGTCCCTGCCAGGAAACACACAAGCTGGTGATGTTCTTATGTCTGTCTCCCCAGCTCCAACTGATGCGAAGCAAGCCAGAGGACTGGTGTGCCAAGTATCCCTCCCCTTTCCCTCCAGTTTCCATTTTGGGTTTCTATGTCCTTGGCATGAGGGCTGCCCAGCTGTAGACCCTGCTTCTCAGGATCCTCATAGGGAAGTTGGGATGAGGGCTCTTTGGGTTGAAGAAGGGAAGCAGATAGTTTCCTGCACCTGCTCTGGTCCACATCAGGCATTTCTTGCTTCACCAACTAGACTGCAGCAGAGGGACAAATGAACTATTTCTGTTTTATTGTGGTGAGGCAGTTGGATTAGGTTTTATGTTCAGGAGGAGAGTCATAGCTAAAGCAGTGTTTTATCTTGAGGAGACACAGTCTGAATCCCATTTCAAAACCAGCCATCTGTCACATCTATCATAGTGGGCTCTTCAAATCCAAAGGCAATTGCAGTCTTTGCACTACATGAGTCTGAATTTCTAAATTTCCAAAGTATGTGGCTTTGAGAGGTTAATGTCTCTAAAGCTTTCTCTAATGGAAGGATGAAAATATATGTAAGTGTGTGCGTGTGTGTGTGTGTGTGTGTGTGTGTGTGTATACAAGGATGTATCTACTCGTCTATTTATCTATGCTATTTGTCCTCTAAGGCTTAACTGTAATCTCCTTATGGTTTCTGACCCTTGTAAGTGTGTAGAAATCTTACAGTTTTATAAAATAACATTCTACAATGAGATGTTTATTATTTGGGTGTGCCAAAACTCTTGTTCTCCAAACCATGTATGTATGCAAGTGCATGTGTTTGTGCACAAGTGTATCTGTGTGTTTTCCTGTACTGCACAATAAAAGGGTATCTTATAGTAAACAAAGGAGGGAGACTTGAATTAGAATAGAACTGTAATCTTGCAATTCCAAATTAAATAATAAAGTAAGTAGGCAGATAAGGCAAACTACTAGACAGAAAAGTTAAAAGTGCAACGAAGCAGATCTACTTTGTTTTAAAAAGAAGAAGGCAGTTCTGACTACTGAAAACCCAACTTACTTGAATGAAGAGTCTTCCCATCTAAATTGTGTCCTCCAAATGCCATTCCCAAGGTACTGGGAGTTCTTTGAGAAGTGGATGATTCCAGACAGGTGTGAAAATGTTTTAGATGCTCTGGAACACCTTATTATATCTGAAAGAAGGGTAACTATCAGAAGTCCTTGGGATCATGTTTTAATGACTTAGGAACAATGAGAAGTTGAGGGAAATAAAACATCAAATAAATGAAAGCTGAAATATCTTGACATATATCATATTTGTTGAAAAAAGTCTTTGAGTTCATATTGATATTTTGAAACAAACTATTCACTATTTCCTTTGGATAATTCTAGAGCATCTATTAATTATTAAGATAAGTGGAAATAAAGGGAAAGATGAAATACCTTCTCTTTTCCAGACAAGCTATTCCTTAAGACAGGCAAATAGTTGAATGGGAACATTTTTCTTCGTAAAAGCATGCCTGATAACAAATTAAGAAAGGACATTTGAATTATAACAGAGCTATAATCTTTGAATTTCAAATTAATTTATAAAGGCAGTAGCAGGTGTGGTGATTTATGCCTGTTATCCTAGCATTTGGGAAGCTGAGCCACAAGCTGGGACTAGTATGGGCTGTATAGTGATTTCTAGGTTAGTTGGTTCTATAGAATGAAAGCCTGTATTATGGAACAAATCAAGCACATGTAATATAGTGACCAGTGTCTTAGGTGAAATCCAGTAGGGAGTTCTATGAAGAGCTGATTTGACTGACCCCACAGAAATCCGTTATGTTAACAGAAGCCATTGTACATGAAAGGAAAAGGACCTCACAGTTTTCAGAATATGTGGGAGGTAGAACATACAGAACACTATCATGGGTACACACGTGAGTATACTTTGAAAAATATATAATGTGGGAAATCCTACCAGAATAGTCACATATTTTTTCAGCAAATATTTTATAAAGAAAAACAGAGGAGTCCAGGGAAACTCCAGATCTAAGGAGACGTAGAGGCATGTTAATCACAACAATAAGGAAACAACTGTGCTCTGATCAGAATGGATGTTTTGTAACACCGTGAAGCTAGTTTTAGCTTCTTAGACATAATGGCATTGTGGAACTGTGCATGGACTTTGCAGAGAGAGTCACCCTGCTCTGTGCTATAGTCACTGGTACATTGCTCATGAGCCAGTTAATAACCTCTCACTGGTGGGAAAAAGATTCCAGAATCATAAGCACAGAAAACAAGCATACAATTATTTTTCACAATACAATTATTATCTTTGTTTTATTGAGATATAATTTAATCCAAGATGATTCATGATTTGAAGTGTCATTTATACTATATTTTGAGGGACTTTGTTATTACATTCATAGAAATGTGAAACCTCCACACAGTTTCTAATTTTTAGAATATTTTTATCACCCAAAGGAAGCTTTGGAACTATTTAGTGTCACTCCTCATTTATCCCTGTCAACCCTCAGCCTTGTCAATCACCATCAACTAATTACAGATATTTTCTTTAAACAGATATATACTAAGATATTTATAAATTAATCAGAATGCTCAGGATATCCATAGACTTGTTTGGAATTAAGGAATAGGGAAGGAAAGAATGAGACAATGTTCACCATGCATTGATAACAGTTGAGAGCTGGAAATGGATGCATGTGATCTTATAGTATTAATCTTTTAACCCTTGTTCATGCTTGCAATTTACCCCAATCAATAAATAACTTTAAAATGAGACAATAGCACATTCATTGTCATGCTCTCTTTGTGGGGATTGTTACAAAGTCTGTCCTCTCCCTTGAACCTTCTTATTCCTTTGTGTCAATTTTGGTCATTTGCAAGTATTGCATATTCATGTAGGCCATAGAGTTTGGTAGCCCAAATGGATAGACTTTCTGATTCTCAGTTTGCATTTGCTCTGAATTCTTTCTGTGTTTTTGTTTTGCTTTTTGTTAAAAGCCAGAAGTTAGTCTTAAGTTTCATCCCAGGTCTTGCCCTACCTGAAAATAACCCCACATACTTCCGAGAATTTATGGCCATTTGTGAGACACTGTCCACTTGGCCCTAGATAAGCATTCAACTGGATCTTTGGATTATTCATTATTTGATATTCCCTTGCATATATTCAAATAATAATAACAAATCCAAACAGGCACAAAACAGTACTTAGAAGTTGTGTGTTTTGGGGAAAACACATGAGACATTTTAAGAACAGTAAAGAAGATAATACCATGGGAGAAACTTAAGTTATGTTTCTGATATAATAATGTTAAGCTGCATGGAATGAATGGTAAGTCTCTGTTCTTCCCCATGTCTCAGGCATATCTTTAAAAGGAAACTCATGAGGATTGAGGAAGAGACTATATTTCTCTTAGGGCTGTGCTATAACCCATCTCAGGCAGTGTGGAGGGGCTTCAAAAGGAATAGCCACTTACAAAATGTGGATTAATGGTTTGCATAGTAGAGTGACCAACAGTCACAGTTTTTCCAGAACTGAAGTCTCTTAGGACACAAGATTTAAAGCTAAAGAGAGGCTGGAACAGTGCCTCAGCAGTAAAGAATGCTTGCTGCTTTCCCAGAGAGCCCACGCTGGGCGTGTCCCAGCCACCTACAATCCTGCTCCACGCTATCTGGCACTCTCTTCTGACTTCTACAGGCATCCACATGCATGTGCCTGTGCTCATGTAAGCACACTGTGCAAACAAAGGATAACTGGTCACCCAGCCGTGAGACCAAAGAAAACAGTGGAGTTGCACTTCAAAAAAAAAATAAAGACCTAGTTAAGTTGGTGTAAATTTGAGGAAAATGAGTTGTTATAGCAATGGGCATCAGTTCTTGTGCAACCAATAACCTTTTGCATAGACAGAATTGGGTGGGAGATCATTTTACATTCAGAATTCTTAAACTTATAAACTCACCTTCTATGCTTCTCTACATTAAAGTCAACATAATCCTAGGAAAACAAATTCCCCAAAACATTTGTCTAGGACCTTCCAGCTTCCAGACAACAATATCAATATTAAAATTCATTTACAGTTCCCGTTTTGTTTTCCAAGCAGAAGAAGTGCACTAAAATCCCTCAAAGTCAGTGGAAACACATCTTCCCTCTGAGTGGGCAAGCACTAACCTATAACACAGCTTTGCCTGCCTCATCCTGTATTTGTTTTTAGGATGTCTCATTTTTAAATTAAGAAATTTAAAGTGGGGTTCCTGCCTTATAAGATCACAATGGAGTTATAAATTGCTAGATTATGCAAAAAGTAATGCTGACTCATCTGCTCTTCTATCTAAAATGAACAGAAAGGAGTTTGTAGGATAGAGAGCAGACTCCTTTTTCATAGGAATATAGAAAGTAGGAAAGGGCCAGGCGTGATGGTGCACACCTTTAATCCCAGCACTTGGGAGGCAGAGGCAGGTGGATCTCTGTGAGTTCGAGGTCAGCCTGGTCTACATATTGAGATAGCCAGTACTCTATGGTGAGACCCTGTCTCAAAAAAACAGAAACCAAACCCAAAACAAACAAAAAAGCATATGTGTGTGTGTGTGTGTGTGTGTGTGTGTGTGTGTTTGTGAGGGTGGTGTTGAACTTCAGAAGCAAAAATTGTGATTATTATAGAATCTGTAAAATTTACGTAATCCATGGAATGTGCTCACAGAGATCGCAGATACCCTTATGATATATATAATACTGGATTGGCATAAATGTGCAGTATTTTTGTGAGAGTTTCCATGACATTCACTAGATTATGAAGAAGCCTTTATTAAATAATTGCAATTAATGTCTTAGGGTGCTGAAGAGGAAGGACCAACAGTACTGCGTCCACTAACGGTTATGAGAAGAAATATTAAGAAAGCAGTGGAATTGCACTACTGTCTTAGAGTACTGAAGGGCAAGACAGGAGATCAGCAAAAGGATGTTCTTCAAGAAAGTCTAGTGGGGGCATTGAATTATTGCGAAAGGATTTGAATTCAGGGCTTGGGGAACTAGAATCAGATCAGAGGATGTTATGGAATATTAGGACTCTTGTGCCTCCTGGCAGCCATGGAGTTCATCCTGCTCATTTCTGTAGGACTCTCTCTCACTGCAGCATTCCTGGTGTTCAGGATGGATAATTCCTAGTGCTACAGAGCTTTTCTACAAATAGTTTAGCAGTCATCCCTGGCCTTTCCTACCCACTAGATGCCAATAGAACTTCCACAGTCGTGATAGACAGACAGATCTGTCGACATTTCTAAATGTGCCTTGGAGGGCAGAGTCTCCCCCAACCGGGAGTAAATGTTGGAGCAGACTCAAGAGAGCCAATGACTTGCTGCTTGACACAGACCAAGCTGAAGGCAGCAGAAATTCTTCCTGTGCTACACAAAATTGTCTCCAGCAAAGTCTTGGCTTTGAAATTGTTCTTTTCGGCAGCTGGGGTCTTAATTTCCCCAAGGTGACATACACAGCTCCATTTGTAGGAGTCAGTTGGTTATCTGTCTGTTTGGCCCCTGTGTGTTTGAGGGAGGTGCATCTTTGACTCATCAAAGCACGATGCACGCACAATTACATCCCTGCACTGTGCTTGCCAAAGCACGACAATCAGAACACTTTGATCCAAGGCTTGTTTTGTTCTGGTTGGTATCAAAAGTTCCCAACTTCAGATTGAGTGGTGAAACTGATTGTATATTTCATTTGCCACAAGCCTTCCAGTTTGTACATTTATTCTTTTCATTTTCTGGGCTCATCTTCATAGGCAGCAGTCATACAACAGTCTTTAAAGTGTTTTTCATTGTGACTGGGATTTCCAGAGTAAGATGCACTCTCAGCATCTCTCCCTTAGAATGTTCAAATGGAGACCCTGGATAGATTCAGAGCTAGAGTTGTTGAGTCTGGAGTTGAACTGTAGAAGAAGCCAAAACATCTGAGAAGTCAAATGGAAAGGAATAGTATAGGAGGCCAGCACACAAAACCATAACGTCAGGAAAAAGGCTTCCCTGGAACAGAAGTGCTCAAAATTAGATTCTAAAATTGGGTATGGCACCACTGTGCTATGGCCAAGGGGGACAAAAGCAAGGAGAAGGCTCTGAACAGCAGATGCTGTGAAGCAAGGTGGAGCAAATCCTTGTGAGTCCAAGCTGGGCACTGTGCTGTGCATCCTCAGAAAGAATGTGTGGTGCAGGCTGTGCCATCTGGAAGTGAGGCAGAGAGGAGTTGAATTACTTGCTCATAACCACACAACTGAGCATAGAAGAGCCACAAGTGAAAGGGTAAGAATTCTGGCCTGTGTGATGCCTGAGCTGGGCAATGGATCATTGAAGTCTGTGTCACTCTCTGAAGAATTCACTGGTGGGTATTGAGTAGCTTGTTATAACGTTAATGATCAAAGAAAGATGGATGAGGAAATTATTTTTATATCCTCCCAGTGGTTAATTCATAGGAGAGAAAGAGGCCCATGGTCAAAACAACCTAGGCTTAGCCAATAGTATTGGTTTTCAAAATTCCAAAGGATGACACAGATTGAGCCCAAACCTTTGAATTCTGTTTATTGTTCAGCAGATGATGCTTGAGTTTGGTTAATAGCAAAGTACCAAACACTGTATGTTTCAGATAACCAACACTTATAGTTTCGGCTTTCAGACTACCTGGTTACGATAGCTACATCTCCCTGTGCGCAAACCTCTTCAACCTTTTGAAACAAAACATTATACTTTGTCTCTCATACCTTTTTTTGTCTTAAGGTGTACCATGTCTGACTTAAAATAGCACCCCAACTCTTTTGGCTACTGCTGGCATGGTGTGCATGTCTTACTGCTTACATGGTGGGTGTGCATATATTATTGCTTGCATGGTGTGCATGTGTTACTGCTTGCATGGTGTGCATGTGTTACTGCTTGCATGGTGTGCACATCTTTTCTTCCAGTGTTTCCCCATTGAAAAAGAATTATTTTTATTTTATGTGTATAAGTGTGTTACCTGCATGTTTGGTTCCTGTGGAGGCCAGAAGAGGGCATCCCATCCCCTGTAACTGGAGCTACAGACAGTTATGATATGCCATGTGGGTGCTGGGACCAGGCACTGGTTACTCCACAAAAACATTATGTGCTTTTAACTGCTGAGACTTCTCTCCTGCCCCCTTTCCTCCAGTTTTTAATTATATGACTTATTTGTTTATTTTCTTCATCTATTGAACTTTCCCTCATTATTGTATTTTTCTCCTTTGTTCTGTGTATGTGCTGAATTACATTTAATTTTGGAGTGTGAAGTTAATTCATATTCATAATATATTTCACTAATTCATGTTGAGTTACCGCTATTATTGACAGACTTTGCATGCCAGCATTTCATTGAGAATGGTTGACTCTTAATAGTTTTTCATTGTCAGAATTATGGCACTAATGACTCCAGAAATGGAGGGGGAAGCACTCCCACTCCTATTTGGTGTGAGATTGGTGTTATTTCTTTTCTAAAATGTTGTTTAAATTCACCAGTGAAACTCTCTGAATCAGAGTTCTTCCCAGGCCAAGAACGTTTTCAGTGGAAAGGTCCTGCCTTATCAACACACAAATGTTTTGGTCTGTCTTTTGACTAATGTCAGGTTTAGTAGGTTTCTTAAATGAGATGTGGACATTTGACAGATTCACTCATTTCACTGAAGGTGTCAACTTAGTTATCATACATTATTACGTTGTTTATAATACCATATGTTATTCTATAGTTATCTCTGTAATGTCCTGAGAACATTCTGTGATGTCTCACTTGATTTTTGTTATTTCTGACTTTGTTTTTGATTGATCTAGCCACAGGTTGATCATTTGTATTGATCTTGTAAAATGTTATGGTTGAAAAGGCTCATGGTTTTATTGATTTTTCTTTCTTGTTTGCTCTTCGTTTTATTGATTTAATGCTTTTTATTACATCTTAGTACTTTGGGTCCAGGTTTTATTTTTCTATGTTCTCAGTATGGACGTAAAGATAACAGATATTGGATATTTAAAGAATTGGTGATGTAAACATTCAGTGCTATAAAATTTCCTCTCAGCACTGTTTTATTTGTGCATCATAAATTTTCATAGGGGATATTTTCTAATCTCCCTTGTCAATTTCTTTTTGAAGCAAATCTATTTTGAAATGTGTTATCTCAGATATTTGGGACTTTCCTAGTATCTTTTCACTTTATAATAGCTGGAGAGATGAATTATATACTTTCTATCCTTTGAAATGCTTTGAAATTTTCTTTATGGCTCAGACTTGGTTTATATTAGTAGAATTTCCATGCATACTTGGAGTCTCTGAATTATGCTCTTGTTTGGTTACTGTGATGGTATGAATGAGAAATGTTTTCCATAGTCTTTAGTATTTGATCCCCACTTGTGGTACTATTTAAGGGGTTTGGGTAATGCAGTCTTGATTGAGGAAACACATCATTGGGCTTGAGCTTTGAGATTAAAAAGTTCACACTCCTTCCATTTGGCTTTCTACTTCATGCTTACATTTGAAGATTTGAGCATTCAGCATCCCGTTCCTGCTGCTATGCCTGCAATTTGCTACTATGCTTCCTGTGGTGGTTTGAATGGCAGTGACTCCCACAGGCTCGTATATTTGAGTATTTGGGTTCCAATTGGTGGAACTGTTTGGGAAGAATGAGGAAGTGTGTGTCACCAGGTAGTGGACTTTGAGGTTTTAAAAGTATATGGCATTTCTAGTTTGTTCTCCTTGACTCCCACTTGTGGGTCAATATGTCAACTCTTAGCTACTGCTCCAGTGGCATGAACACCTACCTGATGCCATACTCCCCACAATGATGGTCATGGACTCTATCCCTATGAAATGGTAAGACCCCAATAAAACCTTTTCTTCTAAAAGTTGCCTTGGTCATGATGTCTTATCACTGGAATAGAAAACTAACTCATGTAATTGCTTTGATGCATCAGTCAAACCAAATTGGAGGTGTTATTAACTTTACAATCTTATTATGTCTAATTTTTCAGCTACTAGGAGAGGAGTGTAGACATTCCTAATCATAGCTGAAAATCTATTAATTTCTTTTTTCATATTTATCAGGCTTTTTTTTTACTTCATGTGGTTTGTGACCTTTTATTCCTTTCCCATGTATTTTGAATTATTAGCATTTGGTAAATTGGACCACTTGTTAAGATAAAAAGTCTCTCTTGTGTTTCAAGATCATCCCTGGCTACATAGTGAATACTAATCTAGCCTGGGTAATATGACATTCTGTATCAAAAGCAGAACAAATAGACAAAAAAAGCCAACCAACCAAACAAAAATCCACCTCATTCTTTGTTACTAGAATTAGTGTACTGTTTGCTTTTCTGTTGCTGTGATGGAACACTATGATCAAGGAGTCTTAGGGTTTCCATTGCTAGGAAGAGACACCATGACCACAGAAACTCTTATAAAGGAAAACATTTAATTGTGGTGGTGACTTACAGTTTCAGAGGTTCAGTCCATTATCATCATGTTGGGAACATGGGGGCATAAAGACAGACATGGTGCTGGAGGAGTAGCTGAGAGTTCTACATCTTGCAGGCAACAGGAAATTGACTGAGACAGTGGGTAGTATCCTGAGCATAGGAAACCTCAAAGCCTGCCCCACAGAGTCACACTTCCTCCAACAAGGCCATATCTACTCCAACAAAGCCACAATTCCCAACAGTGCTGCTCCCTTTGGGGGCCATTTTCTTTCAAACCACCACAAAAGACAACTTACATAAGGAAGAGTTTATTTGGGCTATGGTTTTAGAGGATTAAGAGTTAATTATGGCAGAAAGAGATGGTAGTAAGTGACAGGCATCATAGTCAGAACAGCTTACATCTTGAATCATGAACAAAAAGCAGAAAGAGCAAAGAAGGAACGGCATGTAGATTTTGAAACCTTAAACTCTGCCCCCAGTGACATATTTCCTCCAGGAAGTCCACATTTTCTAAATCTAGACAAATCTTACCACTAATAGGGGAACAAGTGTTCAAACATCTGAGCCTATGGGGGACATTCTCATTCAATCCACCAGAACTATGAATAATGTTTTGCTCTTAAATTCTACCTTGTTGTGAATAGGTCCACTCTGGTGTTCTTAATCTGCATAGTATATCATTCTCTATTCTTCTAATTTTACAATGTAAGAATCAACAGTTTATTTGTACTTACCCCTAGTTTTTATTTATCTGTTTTTAGTTATGTGTGTGCATGCATGTATGTGTGTGTGTTTGCGTGTCTGTATGTGTACCATGTATGTGTAGGTACCTGCAGAGGTTACAATAGGATGTTGAATCCCATAGAACTGGAGTTACAGGCAGTTGTTAACCTCCATGTAGGTGCTAAGAACCCAACTGGTTTTTCTTTAAGAGCAGTAAGTGCTCTTTTTTTTTTTAATTTTAGGAGATTTACTTTAAATAAAAATGCCTCCCCATTGAGCGCTGCTGCTTATGCCCATCTCCATCTGAGCAGAAGCCCCCGCTGCAGCTGAGAGCCATTCCCAGTCCTCCAGGCATGACGCCAGTACACAGAAGTCACACAGGGAGAGTCCCTTGAGTGTTGTTTCCAGTTTCAAGTGCTAAAGCCAGAGAAAGTGTCTCTGTCTGACTGTCCTGGATTTGGTAAGATGGGTCTTAAAAACACTGCAAAGCTTCCACTTGGTCCTGAATATTGCACTGCTGACTATTGCTCACCACACCTGACACATCACAATTATCTCCTTCAAGGCCTTCAGCTTCTCTGTGCTCTTGTCCTTCTCAAACCACAGACTAAAGGGCAACTCTGCTTCCTGCTTCTTGAGCCCCAGATGCTACCAGGTTCTTTGCAAGGACATGAATGGGATGAGGGTGCTCATATTGCCCTGGAAGGATTTTGGGGTGGACATTGGCTCACTGCCATCATTGGACATAGTGCTGGGCTCCAAAGAGACATGAATATCCACATTCCCTAACTGGGTCACCAAAACCAGAGTGTGACTTCTGAAAGTCATGTGGACCACCTGGGTATGCCCACCATGTGCGTATCCCACAATCACGTCTGTATGCTTTGTAGATACTACTAATGATTTGTCATCCATGGTCCCATCTTTTATTTTGCCTATATGTATGTTTGTACAACATGTGCATAATGGTGATGTTGGAGGCCAAACAGGGAAGTCGGACACCTAGAACTGGAGTTAATGATGGTGATGAGTCTCTGTGTGGGTGCTGTGACTAGAACCCCAGTCCTCTAGAAGAGTAACTGGTGTTCTGAACCAAGCCTTATAAAGCAGTTTATAAACTACATGATATCCCATTTTTTCATGATTTTTCTTAATACTTTTTGGAGATTGAGAAGGTCTTTTTCTTTACAGAGAGGTATCGCCCAAACTGACCTACACAGATTTAAGTGGACTCCAGTTTGCATGTGATAGCAATTTATTTTTCTCCATAGAACTCCCCTTAACCTTTCCCATACAGAAATCATTCATGACTTAGCTCTCAGCATTTTTCTTATGTGTGAGAACATTTTTGAAAGCTATTTTCATTGAATACACAATGTCATTTTCCTTTCAGCACCTTACAGCTATTCATCTTGTGCTCTTTGTGATATGAACACCACAGCCATTCTTTTTTTACTTATTTTATTTTTTTTAAAAGAAAACAAACTATCTTTTTTCATTTTACATACCAATCCATTTCCCACTTCCTCCCCTCCTCCCATTCCCTCTACCTATTCCCCCTTACCCCTCATCCACTCCTCAGAGAGGGTAAGGCACATTGCTTTGGGGAAGGTCCAAGGCCCTCCCTACTATATCTAGGCTGAGCTAGGTATATATCCAAAGAAAATGGGTCCCCCCAAAACTAGTACAAGCAGTAGGAATAAATCCTGGTGCTACTGCCAGTGGCCCCTCAGTCTGCCCCAGCCATACAACTGTCACCTATATTCAGAGGGTCTAGTGTGGACCTATGCTGGTTCCTTCCCGTCCGGCTGGATTTGGTGAGGTTCCATTAGCTCAGGTAGACTGTTTCAGTGGGTGTCCCCATCATGGTCTTGACCTCTTTCCTCAGATTCTCTCTCCTTCCACTTAGCCCACTGCCCTGCTACAGCGCAGCCATTCTTAGTTTTGTTTTCCTTGCCTTTATTGATAGGGTGTTGTCTCAGTATTTATAAAAAAAATCTGCATATCTCCAGGCATCACAGCTATATCCCAAGTAGGTCTCTTAAAAGTTTCATCTAGTTGCTTTCCAGGACTGTACCACATGCCCCCCCTCGACACACACATTTTTCCCCCCGAGAACAAGTTGAGTAAAATTCGCCTGGTTGATTTAGATCATTGAAAGTCTTCTTGGATTCAGAGATGAATTGCGGCCTTAAGAGTAGGAAAAGGATGGCAGACAGGGACAAACATCATTGCCCTTGATCTGTGGGTGAGGCATCCTTGACAGAATAGCTGTTGATCTTCATCATGTGGTAAATTTGATGAGCTGTC